>SKCR01037926.1:0-84300 GCA_019454045.1 Zanthoxylum bungeanum | reverse complement strand
TGTCCGCCGTGTTGTTGTCCTTATGGGGGCGTCGCGATGCGCATGCTGAAATTCCGTTTTTACCATTTTCCAAGTTTGGTTTTTCCTGTCGAGTTTCCGAGCAGTATTTTACCTATTATATAACAAAAATACACAATAAAAATATACAAAACATAACTTAGAATATTATTTCACATACGTGCTAAATTAAGAGGATTAGTGAAATGACAAGTGTAAAACGATTAATTTTACGTATAATAAATATGTATCTTTTAGTGTTAATCACACCCCTCAACCGGCTTATTACTAGTCCCTAGTAATTCAAGCGAAAACTGAAAGAAAAATTCTTATCCAATTTAAAAATTATTTTCTTTCTTTCTAAATGATCAAATAAATAAATTCTCCTGTTCTTTTTTTTACCACTCTTTCATACACTCATAAAACAAGGTATTAATTAATTGATTGTGCCCACAATATTCACATGTATTTGTTGAAAAAGATAGTATTATTTTTGTCCTAAGATTACATTAGAGTTCACACCTATTGGCAATGAAAGTTTATTTACAAATACATTTTCAATCCTTGTATCGAGCTTTGGGTCAGTGACTCCCAAACCAGTTGGCCTTAGGGCACTAGGTGTTAAGACACCCCCACAGACTTAATTGCTCGGATCTCAGATATTTTAAAAAAATATGTCTGATTTCTTTAAGCTTTCTTTTTAACCCTTTTAAAGAGCTTTGGGTCAGTGACTCCCAGACCGGTTGGCCTTAGGGCACTAAGTGTTAAGACACACATCGAACTTAATTGCTCGAGTTAAAAAGGCTACGAAAACGAACTTATTCAAACTTAATTTTTTTGTTTTTTTATTGTTGGGGTTGGTGCTCAGAGCGCCAATTCCGGGTTGTATTTCTTTATGAATACTATTGTAAAACGTTATTATTATGAATAATATATATATACAATTTCTATAATATAATGTATCTTTTAATATGGTAAAGACGTAATGACCTTAGAATGACTAGTAATGGTGATGTTGCAAAAGCGTCACAACTGACATTGAGTAGTATCATGACGTTGTCATTCTCAGACTGTTCGTGGTCAAGGTTTACACTACTTGGTCAGTAAAGTAAACCCGTTGAGACCGGTACATGTCGTATACTAGAATATATTATTCCAATGGTTTCTCAATGAACCATAAGTCTTGGAGACTATTATAGACGTGTAGGTGTTTATAGCAGATAAACATTGAATGACTCACTGAAGATTCTTAATGGATGGTATACCAATGTCAATAAGAATCTTATCAGGTTGAGTAGCACTTGTGATTCTTCGACTTGAGATACTATTGTGGGGGCATGAGACATCTTCCACACTTAGATGGCAGACCTCCGCCTGTTCGTTGGGTGTGGATAGATCCTCAGGGTGTCCTGTGTGTATCGAGATAGGATCCGTCAGTTCTGTGTTACAGAGCATAGGTAGTCCATATGATTAGCAATCAGATAAAAACCATGGGCCCGTGGTACAATTTAGAAGTTAGTTCTAAATGTTCTTTTTGAGATTGCTAATAGAATAGTCGACTATATAGTCCCTATAGAGATTTGACGTTTACATCTATATCTCTGGGATTTATCCGGATACCTGTGACGGAAGAATTATACATTTGCCATGACATCGACCTGTATGATTCAGCGAGTTTATCCGTGTTCGTCATAATTTACGGGTGGATAAATTATGGACACGAAATTGGATTTCGTGACGGATATGTCTGAACTCAGAGAGTCTCACTAATGAAACATACTCGTAGAGCAATAGGGCAACATTTATAAATAATATTGATTATTTATAAAGTCGTTTAAAGGTTAAACGCAAAATACATGTGTAGGGACCTGATAGTCATTTCCTTAAATTTTGTGTATTTGCATTTAATATTAGATTAATTCAAATACACATTAATTAATTGTCAAATTGAGATATTTGACTAATATTATAAATATATATATATATATGTATTTGATATTTATTGTAAATATAATACATATATTTAATATATTTGTATTTAATTAATTAATTAATTAATTAATTAATTGTTAAATGATTAAATTAATTAAAGTATAAATATCTTAAAGTTATGATATTTATTTTAATGGCTTGAGTTGCAATTGTTGACTAACTTTAATTCATTTAATGGTTTCATGATTAAAGTTAGCAAGTTGTAAAGTTAAAATTAATTGAAACAAAAGGAAAATATCTTGATATTTTTTGTATACAAAATTCGGGGCCTAATGATGGAGTATTTATTGTTTCTTTTATTTTAGGGTTTAAGAACCTAATACACTTTATCAAAAACTCAATTGAAGAAAGAAAAAGAAGCTTGAGAGAAAGAAAGGCAGAAATCAAGAAAAGCTTGGAATTTAGTAAGTATTTCCAACCTTCCATTAGAGAGAAAAATGTTCCTCTTATTGTGGGCTTCATCTAGTGATGTTTTTGAGTTTTTCTATTCTTTATTATTTGTATTTTTGGTGGATGAAAGTTTGATAAAAGGGTTGAGCATGTATAAAGTTGATAGAATGTTACTAATGATGTAGTATGCATTCTTTTCATGGTTTTAGAACATTGTTGTCATTCTAGAGTTATTGACCCACTCTTAAATGACCTAGAATTGTTCTATAGTTGTTTCATTGTGGTGAGGCTTGATTGGTGTTGAAGAAACATGATTGAAGTATTGGATTTTGTTAATTTGGTCTAATTTGTCCAATTTTTAGAAATTGAAAAATTAGGGTTTGATACCACTTCCAAATTTGGGGTTTTTCATTTATATGGTGTATTTGGATGTGTATATGATACATATTAAATCTTATGATGATTGGATTTCATTTGCATTTGTTTTGAACAATGGAAGTGCAAAATGCACTTATCCCCCCTAGTGAGGCTCACGGCCTTGGTGGCTAAAATTGGAATTTTGTTGCTAATTATATTTTGACATTTGAGATATGTTAAATTCATATTAGTAATGATTTAGAATCATTCAAAATTATTTTGAACAATTTCGGACTAAAATGAACAAAATACAAAGTATAAGGGCAATTTAGTAAATTCACATAAATTTGATTTATAGTGTTTTATTTCATAATTTGATTATTGGATAATAAAATAAATAAGTTTATTTTATTAATCCGAGAAAAAGTTTTAAAATCGGAAAATTTAGATTTTCCACTGTTCCGCTGCGTTACCGGATTTCTGCAATAAAACCCCTTCATTTATTATAACAATCTCTACCGTTTTACGCGAACAATCACTGCTTACTGAGGAAAGATTTCTGGTTACTGAGTAAAAGCTTTATTACATTTTTTATTAAATTAAATCAAGCTCTACCGTTTTACACGAACAATCAATGTTTGCGAGGCAAGATGTTCGGTTACTAAGTAAAAACATGATTACTTATTTTTTTAATATATATATATATATATATAAACACAAATTTTACTGCCTTTAGGTGTTACCTCCAACAAACTAGAGAACTGAATATTACAAAATTTTCACTTACTACCTATGAACATATGTTACTGTTAGGGTTGGTGCTCTGAGTGCCAATTTCTTATGTATTTCCCTGTAAATACTCTTGTAAATATTTTATTAGTGAATAAAATGAACAGTCTATTTAATATTACTTTTTCATTATATGGTAAAGACGTAAATGACTATAGAGTGATTGATTATGATACAGTTGCAAAAGCGTCGCAACTGACATTGAGCAGTATTATAACAATATCATTCTTTAATTGTTCCTGGTCAAGGTTTACAATTACTTGGTCAGTAAGTAAACCTGTTGAGACCGGTACGTGTCGTGTTGGGACAGTTGTGGAACCCCTAGGGTCGGATCGGTGTCCCTCGCAGCGGAAATGGGTCTAACCCATGGATATCAAGTTTGGGTGTAATTTTAAATCATTTAATGAAATACTATATTCCATTACGAGTGTATAGGAAAAACCCGGGACTGAATCGGAGTCCGGAAACTCAAAAACAAAGGAAAATAAAATTATTGCGCGCAGTGCACGTATACGCGCGCACAGCAACAAATCTGTTTTTTTTATTATTATTATTTCATTTGCTTCAGCTCACTTTCCAGTGAGCTGAATCAATTAGGTTATTTTACCATAATTGCTTCTGGTCTTCCCTAAATATTTCAAAAACACTCAAAATTAATTTTTAATTTCAAAACCAACATAAACACATGTTATAGAATAAAAATCAAGTTTTTTTCAAAATATCAAATATTTTTACAAAACATAAATTTATTCTAAATACACACTTGCGTAAATTTTGAATCTATTACACAAATCAAATTAGAATCTCAATAAGAAATGTCTCATGAACAATTCTAGGTCACCCAAAGGTGGTAAAATGATTCTAGAATGGTAGTCATATCTCTAAGCTTTAATCTAGAGTTTCAAACTCTAATTAATTGTTCCATGTCCAACATGAATATTTTGATCTAATTATAAGCATATCGTGTTTATACTTCCAAAGCATCCTAACACAATTTATTAGCCTTATTTCAACATTAAGCTATGTGATCATACATCTAATACACAAAGGAACATAGTTTAGGAGAAGATCAAACATATCCTAGTAAGCTTGATGCAAGATTCAATCTATTTCTCATTTGTTGAAATGGTTGGAGAACCTCCAAAGTGTGCAAACTTGACTTCTAGATCCAACCTTGATTCCCAATGCTAGGAAGCTTCACTTTAAGATCTAATCTTGATTTCTCGTAGATGAAATGTTGTAGAGACCTCACAAGCTTCTCTAAACACTTCTCTAACTTAGGCTAATTTCTCTAAGAATTTGCTTGTACTTGTACTTGTAATTAAAACCTTCATAAAGTTTTCTATTTATAGCAAAACTTAGACAATTTTTAATTAATAAAAGTTGTAATCAACTTTTAAGTGGGCTTAATCTAATTTGTCCAAATATGTATAATTAGGTGTGACTAATCTCCATTGTCTCCTACTTTAATTTAATCCAATTAAATCAAGCCAATGATTAGGAAATGGATTAGTTCAATGTTTGCCATTTTGATTTAATCCAAATAAATCAAGCCAAAACCACCTATTATTACATACTTACAATTACCATAATATCCTCAAATGGTAGAGATAATTATGATTTTACAATTAAGCCATTGTGTAATTATTGAATTAATCCAATTAATCAAATTTGGTCAAAGTAAATAATCAATGTTATCCAATAACACTTAATTATCTTAGTTGATAATTATAATATAGAATATTATCTTTTATCAAAAATAATCGGCTACCTGATTACACCCAAAAATAACTTGTGGTTATCGCAGTATAGCTGGGGTGTCGATTCCTTAGAGAGATGGTTACATGAACTAATTTACTCAAACAAAAACGTTACCAGTAACTTAAATAAATAAAACGATAGAATTGATAATTAAAGTAAAGATAGATAAAATAATGAAAAGATAATAAACGATATCAGCAGAGATAAACAGCAAAGCGTCGGGAATCCCTCTTGCATCAAACTCATATATTTAGTTATTGATCTCTTTTATTACACAATTGAGGGTTTCACATCCCAAACCAACAATTGGAAGATATTCAATTCTACACATATTCAAATTATAAGGTAATTAATGATTATTTTCTCTATGTTAACAACACACAAAATTCATCGTTACGAGTTATCTAACGTCGACAATATACCCTCAGGCAATACTGCAGCAGAAGACCAACACACAAAACAACTTTACCAGTCACAACTGAGTTTGCAAATCACATATAGAATAAGCATGACTGGATCTATATGGGATTTGACAAAACACAATTTCTGGATTCAATAATCGGAAAATAATAAAGAATAACAAACATTAATTTTATTAAACGATAAAAGGTACTTAGAAAATCAAAAACAGAAATAATAGAAATCAAACACAAGAGTTCATCCCTAACTTTTACTGGGAGATTAGTTCTCCATAAAAGAAATAAAGATAGCCTGAAATTGGAGAGACATGTCGTTCTGAATTATCGCTGCTACGCGTCCCCGCTTTCTGATTATTCTTCTCTGTTTCAGCTCTCGGCCTCCTGGAGTTTCACGCGATCAGCTTCTATTTTTCTCTCAAACTCTCGGCCTGCTTCTATTTTGTTTCTGCGCAGGCTGCTTTCTCTCACGCAGCTTCTCCCATTTTTTATATTCTTTCGGCATGCAGCCTCTACTTCAATTGTTTTGTCTTTCTATGCGTGAGGCCTTGCCTCCACACACAGCCGTCTTGTTTCACGCCTTTGCATGCAATTTATACACAAAACAATTTCAAACCTAATGCAACTTGTAATTGGGCCTACGTAATTTCCTTTGATTTGGTCAAAAGCAACTTTTCCCTCTCTTTCTTATTTTACACGGGAGCTCCCTCTTTGTTAATATATTCACGTTTTTAACTTTCCAATTCAACAAATAAAACTTCCCTTATTAAAGATTTGTCATCTAATGATAAAGTAGGAAGCCCACATACAAGCTTAATTTGCTTCCCAATTCCTACAAATAATAAAGAGGGAAATTACTAAAATAACTTAAATAATAAATACTTTCTAAATTAGAATAATGATAAAAATTACATAATAAAATATAAAACTAAATATTTAACAATAAACCCGAATAAGTGATGTTTCAAAGTACATTTTCATGCACTTATCACAACCCCAACCAGCTTATTGCTAGTCCCTAGCAATTCAAGCGCAAAAATAAAATAAAAACTATCTAAGCCACTTTCGTAGGGATCACGATTGCATTTAGCGTATGCAAGAAGCCTTTAAACCCCTAGGTGTCCCTAGTGGATGAGTTATAGTCTCGTGAGGGCTTACAGCGACGACACCCATAAACGTCATTTAAAACACACAATCATGCAAAAAAAAAATTAAATAGTCTCAATAGTTATACATATTATTGTCCTGAAAGAATGCATAATAATGAAACCAGAGAACCTTCAAAGTACTCAATGCAACTCAAATCTAAGTCCTTGAATAAATCATCTAAGTCAGACTCATCGTGTGTGTGTGTAAAGGTTTATTCACGGCTTTATTCCCAGGTAAACCAACTTAATGATTTCGTTTAAAAATTGGGATCGATGGGTCAAACCAACCTAGATATCTCAATTAAGCTCTGTAATTGCTTTTCTGTGCTCAATATGGTATGATTTTTTTCTTTCTTTTCTTGTCTCTCTTCTTTTTGCTTTTCTTTTTTCTTTTTTTTTTTCTTTTTTTTTCTTTTTTTTTTAACACACCTACCCTTTAAGGTAGCATTTCTCCTCATGGTGGTCCTAATACCTTGCTAACTACTCAGGCTTCCACTGCTAAAAACCCATAATTAAGTGCTTACGAGTCTAACATAGATAAACTACTCAAAACATCAGATAAAAGTACATTAAAAGACTTATCGTTTCTAAGATTTCACCCTAAAACAAACAATATCATCATAGGACTTATGCTTAACTATTAAGGACAAAAAACAAAACAAAACAAAACAACAATTTCTTTTTTGTAAAGAAATGACAGGTTTTCATGCGCATGCATACATCCCCATACTTAAAACTTGCATTGTCCTCAATGTAAGATAAATATAAAGAAAAAAGATTAAGGAACAACACTACCATGCGCAGGGTTGATCAGGTTCCTGTTGGTGAGACTTTAGTTGTGTAGCTGTGTAGGTTGTGCTAACTCCTGCATAAACACTCATGCAAACAGAAAAATAAACATGCAATTAGCACATAATAAAATAAAACTAAAGTAAATAAAATAAAATAAAATAAAATGCAGATGCAAGGGTTGCCTCCCCGCTAGCACTAAGTTTAACGTCTTCAGCCAGACGCAAACACTCAAGTTGTCATGGTGGTTTCCATCTAGCGAACTGATGACGACATGAGAGAGAATGATTGTCTAGCTGTGGCTGTTTATCCATTAATCCTCCAGGATCTGGAGGCTATTGAAATTTTTGGCTGTTTATAAGGAAAAGTTGGCTCAACCTCCTTTTTAATCTCCCAGATATCATATTTAATTTAGCCTTAATTTTCCTTTTTCTCATTTTTTGGTTCTTTGGGACCATTTTGAGTTTAGAAGGGTTTGATTCATATTGTAAATAAACTGATTCTGGCAAGATTTTTTCTAGCGTATAGGAGTAATGGCACTCATTATCACCCTATGGTTGTTTTTTAACATGAAAAATGTTAAGTGCTTGAGGAAAAGGTACTCTAATTAGGAAATGTGGCTATTGGTCTGCCTGATGGGTACTTTCACTATTATCCTTATGGTCACCTACAGTTTTGGACGTGTTATGCACACCTAATTCCTTACCACTCCTAGTGATTATGACATTAACACTTTTTATATTGGCTACTTCATGATTAGCATGTGTCATGTAATGCCCTTGTGGATTAGGTTGAGCTTGAGATGGGATTTTGCCTTTTTCTTGCACACTCATGATATTAGTTAATTTAGAGATTTGACTCATAATCTCTTTATAATCTTCATCTATCTGAGCTATCAACGACTCAAATCTTTGATTGGTTTTGCTCTAGGTCTCTACAAATGCATGCCAGGTATCCTCTAAAGAATTTCTAGGAACGACATGTGTGTAATAATATGGGGCACTGTAACTTCTAGGTTGTGGTATCTGGGTAGGCTGATGAGATTCATGTTTCCAGCTAAAATTGGGATGATTGCGCCAACTAGGATTATAAGTGTTTGAATAGTGTGTATAAGGCTTCTGGTATGTCTCTAAGGTATGGCATTGTTCCTCATAAATTCCCCTCATCTCACCATGTGCAGTACACCCTTGGGGTTCTAGGTGGGCAACTGAATGCGTAGTCTTTCTATCTCTGGCTTTTAAGACCTGTAACTGTCTAGTTAATAGCTCCACTTGTGCCTTAAGACTATCCTCCTCCCTAAAATGGTGCATGCCTCTGCCAGAAGAAGTGTGTGTTCTATCAGTGTTATCCAAGGCATTAGGTCCAGTCCATGTATGGGATTTCTCAGCTAAGTCATCTAGGTACTCGAATGCCTCATCAGGGTCCTTCCTCATAAACTCACCATTGCACATCATCTCTATGAATTGACGCTCTCTAGGTGTTAGACCATTATAAAAGTAGTTTACTATGCGCCAAATCTCATACTGATGGTGAGGACAACTGACTAACATCTCCTTATATCTCTCCCACATTTGATAAAGGGTTTCATTGTCTCTCTGAGAGAATATAGAGATTTGTCTTTTCAGGGCATTCGTCTTATGGTGTGAGAAATATTTATTAAAGAATGCCTGAGTCATCTCGCCTCACGTTCCTATTGACTTCGATCTCAAAGAATACAATCAGCTCTTAGCTCTATCCTTAAGCGCAAGGGGGAAGAACTTAAGTCTAATTGTGTCAGTGGTTCCAAACCGGTCATGGAAGGTTGCTACTACCTTTTCAAACTCTCTAATATACATATAAGGATTTTCACTCTCTAAACCGTGAAGTTGGAAGATACTATATCATTACAGACCTTAAGTCTATACGTGGTGCATTAGGGGGAAACATTATGCATGATGGTGTAGATGTGCGAGTGGGGTGAATGTACTCTTCAAGAGTCCTCCTAGGTGGTCTCTCGTGTTCACTCATATTGTGTGCGCTAGACACAGATGGTGTGGAAACATGATTTTCAAATATGTTGTCAAAGTCTAAATCTGAACTTTCCACTTCAGTCCTAACAAACCTACCAAACCTATCCCTACGTCTAGGCATGCTATTAAACTCAAGTAATACGAAGAAACAAAAATAAAATAATTAATTTATTAAACTAAATAAAGAAAAATAAAAACAAAAAAGAAATAAACTGAAAATAAAAAATCTAAATTAAAACTAAAATTGAAATAAAATAAATAAGCAAATAAATAAATAAATAAAAAGTAAAAAAAATTAAAAAAATTAAATATGGAACGAAGTTACCGCTTCGTTGTTGACTAAGCAAACATGTTCCTTTTGCTTCTAAACCGTCTCCTCGGCAACGGCGCCAAATTTTGATTACGCCCAAAAATAACTTGTGATTATCGCAGTATAGCTGGGGTGTCGATTCCTCAGAGAGATGGTTACAGGAACTAATTTACTCCAACAAAAACGTTACCAGTAACTTAAATAAATAAAACGATAGAATTGATAATTAAAGTAAAGATAAATAAAATAATGAAAAGATAATAAACAATATCAGCAGAGATAAACAGCAAAGCGTCAGGAATCCCTCTTGCATCAAACTTCTATATTTAGTAATTGATCCATTTTATTACACAATTGAGGGTTTCACATCCAAAACCAACAATTGGAAGATATTCAATTCTACACATATTCAAATTCGAAGGTAATTAATGATTATTTTCTATATCCGAGTTGTGCTTAGGAAATATAGAATACACTGTCAAGTTTACAAGGCGCACATCTCATGTCGATATGTCCATGATTCTTTACAACTAATGCGATCCACCCTAGGTGATGTGCTTTGGCCAAAGTCTTTAAGAATCGTGACTTAACTCACATCGATACCTAAACCCCTTATGGTACATATACGGGGCGACAAATCCTATCTTGCTTCGCACTTGATTACTTAGTGCATCGATCCACACCCAACGAACATCTAGAGGCTAGACCATGAAAGGTTTCTGACATACATGACATCAAAGTGTGGAGGATCTCACACAAAATCAATGATAACCTATAGTCAAAGGATTACATATGCTACTCGACTCGAGGAGATTTCTATTGACGGTGGTGTGTACTTCCAACTATTAGGAATCACATGTGAGTCATTCAGTATTCGCTCCAATGAGTACCCACATGTATATACGAGTTTCCAAAACTCATGGTACATCGCGTTAAACCATTGGAACTCCAATTCAAATATACGAAATGTGTTAATCTTCTAGGTTATAGGAATTCTATCGTATTCCCAAATCAACGACTAGGAATATTTACTTTAAGAATAGTTTACATCTAGTGTCAAGACTATTCTGAGGTTGATGTCATTCTTAGCATATCTATACATCAATTTAATACGTGTAATGACAATACCATTATAAGGTATGAAATGAAAAATATAGTTATTTTATTAATAAATAATAAAATGTATAAATCGGATTGGCACTCCAAACACCAACTCCATCATGTCATATATTGGAATATTAGATTCCAATGGTTTCTCAATGAACTATGAGTTTTAGGAGACTCGTATATATATGTATGTGTTTATATCGAATAAATATTGAACGACTCACCAGAGATTCTTAATAGATGGTACACCAATGTCAATAAGAATCTTCTCGGGTTGAGTGAGCATAGTGATTCTTTGACTTGAGATATCAATGTGGATATATGATTTATCCTCCACACTTTGATGGCAGTCACGTCACCGATCTAATTAGATCAGACCTCCGCCTATTCTTTGGGTGTGGACTGATACTCAGGATATCTTGTGCGTATCAAGATAGGATCCATCAGTTCTGTGTACAGAGCATAGGTATTCAATATGGAATTAGTAATCTATTAAATCCACGGGCTCGTGGTACACTGCAAAAGTGAGTTCAAAGTGTTATTAAGAGATTGCTAATAGAAACGTCGACATGGTTTTATCTATAGAGATTTGACGTTTATATCTATATCTCTGGAATAATCTGGATACCTATGACAAATGGATTATACGTATGCGATGACCTCGACCTGTATAGTTCAGAGAGTTTATTCGTGTTCGTCATAATTTACGGGTGGGTAGATTATGGACACGAAATTGGATTTCATGACTTATATGTCTGAACCTAGATAGTCTCTCTAATGAAAGATACTCGTAGAGAACTAGGGAAACTTTTATGAATAATACTGATTATTTATAAGTCATTTAACGATTAAACGATAATATATGCTATTGAGATCTTTCAGTCATTTGTTAAATGTCAAATTGTGATATTTGACATTTATAATTAATATATGTATTTTGATTATTTAATGTAAATATAATACATATATTTAAGATATTTGTATTTAATTATTTAATTATATAAATATTAAATGATTAAATTAATTAAATGATAAATATCTAGTTACTTTATTTTAAATGATTAAATTAATTAAATGATAAATATATAGTTACTTTATTAAAGTAAGCAAATGGCCAATTCTTATTTGATTAAATGGCTTGATTTAATTGGAACATTTGGTAATCTCATTAAATGGTTTAATGATTCTATACCACAAGTTTAATTAAATCATTTTCCATTTAATTTAATTGAAACAAAAAATTGAAAATACTTAGCTAATATTTTCCCTAATTTTCGGCAATTACAAGGAAAATATATAAGTTTTTATTTTCATTTTGTTTCATAATTATCAAGTTAGCAAAGTATTATAAAGAAAAGGGTTGAGAGAAAGTGAAGAAACAAGATCAAACTTGAACAAAATCTTTTAGAATTTGTACGTTTTTCTTACTTTCTTCAACATGAAAAATATTTCTATGACTCTAGACTTCAATATGTGTAGCTTATAATTCTCTCTACTCTTTTGTGCATGTAATTTGATGGTTGGGAACTTGGTAGAAAGATGTTAGCATGTATGATCTTTAAAGAATGCTTATTAGGAATAATTAAGTATTCTTTTGATTATTTGATAATCAAGTTGCTATTCTAGAGTTTCTAAGCCACTCATTAATAACCTAGAATGATTCTTGAGTTGTTTCATGGTGGTGAGACTTGTTTGGTGTAGTGAAGATTCAATTAAAGTATTGAATATGGCTAATTTGGTGTTAATTGGTCAATTGGACAATTTTGAGAAATTAGGGTTCATAACCCTTCCCAAATTTGGGGCATTTCATATATGTGTTATATAATGATTTATATATGATGTATATTAAATTTGGTGTTGATTGGATTTGATCTTGAGTTGTTTTGAATAAATTGGACCAAATTGATCAAACTTGAAAATTCATGGACTTTTCGGCAATTTTGGGAAAATTGATTTCTTGAGTTGCAATTTGTATTTTCATGTATTACACATGTATAAATCATTTTGGGATTGATTTGGATGAAATTAAAATTGTATTTGACAATTTAGGACTAAAATGATCAAAATGCAAAGTTTAGGGGCTAATCGGCAATTATCGAAAAATCTGATTTTTGGATAAAATAATTCAGTTTTTAAGTATTGAGTAATTAAAATAAAATATTCTAAGAATAATTATTGAAATCGGAAAATTTTTGATTTTCCGCGTTCCGCTGCGTTTACCCGGAATTGCCTTCTAAAACCCAAACAAAAATGGTATCAGAGCGAGTCTGATTCCGGACACATGATATGAATATGCCTTTAAATTCAATTTTTAATCTTGTCTTTACTTTACGCATGTTTTTATTTATTTAATTTGATTAAATAAAATATGTAACATCTTTTGCGGAAAATCCCTATTTAATAAGGTTTTATTAAAATATGTATTTGATGCATGTTTTATGGTTCGTGTTGTCAATACGGTTATAAATAAATTTTCTGCGACTATATCCAAGATCATGCCAAAGCTGTGAGGGTATAGCTGGTAGAAGTTTATTCGTGCCGGATAAATATATTATATTAGGTAAATTCAAGCGAAAGCGGAATCCTGAACGTGCTAAAGTTGTCAGGGTTACGCAAGTATCTTGAATTTATCATTGACAAGTTTAACTTTGGTACGCCTCCTTGTAAACGTTCCAAAGCTGTCACAATGAGAAATGACCGGGACCAAAACCCCAGGAGTCACTCTTGAGTGATCGACAATGAGTTGTCTACCTAATGAATATACGTAGGCGAGATCATGCCAAAACTGTGAGCTTAACTATATTTATGAGGTCCACCTATCACTATTATGTTTTAATTTGATTATTGCATATTATTGTATTCTGTTTGGGGATTACAGTTTTACATGAAATAGTGGGATGGACATTTATAGATTAAAAATCCATGATCTGTTTAATTGCGTTTGATATTATATGAGACTGTTTTATCTACTAATCGTTTTTCGCTATCTATATGATAGTTTGTGATGGCGGCAACTACTTCTAATCCTTTTGCTCGTATACTTGATACGAACAAGCTTAAAGGCGCCGAAGACTTTACAGATTGGGACTTGGATCAAAGAAATTAGAATATGTGTTAGAAAGTCCGTTGCCACTTGTCATATCAGATGATGCAACAAAGAGGAACATGAGACTCTCCAGAGGTGGAGAGATAATGATAGAATAGTCAAATCATATATTCTATTTTCCTTGGCACCAGAGCTTAAAAGGCAATACTTTGATTTGTCTGACGCATATATTATGATGATGCGGCTGCGGGAGTTCTTTATGAACCAATAACAGGTCTCGGTTCATAAAATTTCGATGGAATTGTTCCATTCAAAACTTGAGGAGGGACAGACTGTGAGCCCCCATGTGCTTCATCTGATTGATCTGATCGAACAGTTGAGGCTCTTTAACTTCCCTCTGAATGACACTTTGGGACGAAGTGTCATACTTGGATCACTCCCGACATCATATCACCAATTTGTAATGTATTTCAATATGAATGGAATTAGTTGTTCTTATCAATAGTTGCATAAGATGCTGCAAACTGCGGAGGAAGATTTGAGGAAGAGAGTTCCGACTCACCCTCATAAACCCACTGCTCTTCATGCTTCCTCCTAATCTAAACAGAAAGGAAAGAAAAAGAAGGGTTCGAATCTTCCACCATAGGGTAAGATAGCTAAACCAAAGAGAGCCCCCGAAGATAAATGCCACCACTGCTGCAAGATCGGCCATTGGAAGGGGAATTTTCATAATTACGTGGCCCATATCAGAAAGGAAAGAGCATCTACTTCAGATACTTTTATTTTTCCCATTATTGATATCTCATTAGCTTGTGAAGTTATGTCATCCAGTTGGATTTTAGATTCTGCTTGTCCTATTCACATTTGCAATTCGTTGCAGGTGCTGAAGGAAAGTAGGCGACTAAAATTTGGGAAAATGCAGTTGCGATTCGAGAGTAGCGACTCTCTGGATGCATTTGCAGTGAACTTATGCGAGATTCCCCAACCCAGTGGGAGACTTTTATTGCATGACTGATTTTTTGTACAGTGATGTATAGCGAATATTATGTCACTTTTTGTATTGGATACTAAAAGATATAATGTAAATATTAAGAATCGTTATTTGTATTTATATGACAGATATAATGTCCAGATCCTAGTTTGTCTAAATGAACACGGTCATTACATTTTGCATACCTCACAATATATCTTTAATGCTAGAGTTAATAAACGTAAATTATCTTATATAAATAATACTGAACTGTGGCATATGAGGTTGGGTCATATAGGCGTGAAACGCCTAACCCAGTTGGTTATGAATGGTTTGATACATGATCTCACCATTGAACCTTATCCAACTTGTGAATCTTGCATTCGGGGTAAAATGACCAAAGCCCTATTTTCGAATGTAGGCACCGAGCCACTGACTTATTGTAACTGATACATTCTGATGTATATGGTCTCATGAGTCACACTACTCACAGTGGTTTTTCATACTTTGTTACCTTTACCGATCATTTGTCAAGGTATGGTTATGTTTATTTGATGAAACAGAAATCGGAAACCTTTGAAAAGTTCAAAGAATTCCGAAATGAAGTAGAAAAACATACTGGTAGGTATATTAAATGTCTTCGATCTGATCGAGACGGTGAATATATGAGTGTTGAGTTCACTGATTATTTAAAGGAGAATGAGATTTTTGCTCAATATACTCTTTCGGGTACTCCACAACACAATGAAGTGTCTGAAAGGAGAAATCGAACATTATTAGATATGGTCCGATCGATGTGGAGTTATACAGCCATATTACTTATGGGGGTATGCTATTTTAACTGTTGCTTATCTTTTGAATAAGATTCATTCAAAGACTGTTCCTACGACTCCGTATCAGATATAGACCGCTAGGAAATCTAATCTTAATTATGTTAAGATTTGGGGCTGTCCTACATACGTCAGGATGGCTCATCAAAATAAGCTTTCGCTTTGAGGGCAAAAGTTTAGGTTTGTTGGATATCCTTCAAATACGAAAGGTTATTTGTTCTATGATACCGAGCATCGAAATGTGTTCGTAGCTCGCTTCGCAAAATTTCTAGAAATAGAATATTTGTGTGAAGGTGGTGATCATAGACAAGTTGAACTTGATGAAGTACAACCTGAATTCAACGAACCAACAGAGGAATCTGTAGTTCAAGGAGATGAAGAACCTTCAACACACATACTCTGTAGGTCTCAAAGGGTGTCTAGACCTTCTGAACACTTATATTTGATACAAGAAAAGGGTTTAGATGTTCTCTTAATCAAAGAAACTGACCCTTACACCTATAGAGAAGCGATGTTGGACATCGACTCCGTGAAGTGGCAAGAGGCCATGAAATCAGAGTTAGACTCTATACATCAAAATCAAGTTTGGGACTGTTGGGTTTCTAAGGTCATCCCAAGATCAATCTAAGCATAAAATCATGTGAATACTAAATGAAGTATAGCGGAAATATACTCACATTGTTCGTTTGAGAGGATGTGTAGATAACAAAAACTTTGCTCCCTTTGAAATGCTTCAAGCTTCTCTTTAAAGTTGATCTTCAAGCTCCAAGCTTTAAGATTGATTCCAAGCTCTTGTGAATGGTTTCCCTAACACCTTGTATGATTCTTTGATGTGTGATAGCACTTATAAAAATTGCAACAATTATTCATTTGCTCTTGATGAATTCGGCCAAGCCAAATGGGGAGAGAGTTTGTTGTGTTGGGCGTGAATGTGAGAGAGAGAATGAATGAGTTGTGAAACTTGTTTTATTTGATTTTCCAAAAATTCAAATGATATACCAAATGTTTGGTAAATTTCATTCATTTCTTACACACTTGTGTGTCTTACAAGTCACCATCATTTCATCACCAAATTCCATCACCAAAAAGGTAAGTTAAATGACAAGTGATGTGACTTGTGATGTGACATGTGGGCCCCACTTGATTCAAAATCCGAGTGGGTACCCAAACACATCCCGGGCTCGGGTTCGTTAATTTCAAATTAACGAATTTTCCGTTGCGACGTAATTAAATCAAATTTAATTAAATAATTATGCCTAGCAAAATTACTATTCATGTCGCTCGCGAATTAATTCTAAATTAATTTGTTCGCCCGAATTAAAATATAATTTTAATTCCTTTATGAAATCTAATTTCATTTAATATATCAAATATATTATTTTATCGATTAATTCCAAATTAATCGTTCTATCTCTTCTAATAGTATTTTATCCTAGATAAAATCTCTCCGCAATTAATCCTAGATTAATTTTGTTCGAATCATACGTCATCTGTTAATCTTCGAGAAGCGACCCATAAGATCCCCATATATATTGGCAGTAAATCCAGTCGTCGGACTATCCAAACATGTGCGTACTTCGTACTACGTTCTTACCGATTTATGAGACATGGTTGGCTTCTAGCAAAGCACCGTGCCTACCCAATTCTCCAGAAATATTCTTAAAGGAATATTTAATCTTTGTCAGGCGTAGTTTATGTAGTATTGCGTATTGAGATACAATATCGGATGTCACATGCAAGACATGTGGCTGGAATAGTGTCTGCCTCATACGAAGCATATATCGGATCACAAGCAACTAGTCTCTTTAATCGGATAATCATGACCTTGTCATATTATCCCGATGGTTGCAACACATTAGAGTACCAGTTCTATATCCATGCGTTATCATCATCTCCATATGACTGAAGTGATACTTCCGTCTTGACATCACACCAAATACACTACGATTCTCAATAAACCCAGAAGAGGCGTACACAAAACCTGTTAAAGTCTCGGACGACCAAAACCAAAGCGTATTAATTGTCGCAAGTATTAGCGATGAAAGTCTCAGGTTATGACCAAATGCACCTACCCTGATTCGGATTCCCATAGACACATAGTCATACTACCAATGGGATTCCGAGGGGTCTATCCAGAGTGAAGCTGTTTCCGTACCATCGGTAAACAAAACCTCATATCACACTTGCATAAGTATCCAATACTTAAATATATGAGAACTATGATGTTACGCTTCCATAACACGCACAAGTGTAATACTAGTCTATTCCGCATTATCGATGTCCAGTCTCGATAATACTACGACTAGGGATATTTAATGATTAAACCTTTATGGACTGATATTGTCTCATATCTTGTAATCCGGAACTAATCATAAGGACTTTTATCATTTATATATTCAAGTAATCAAATTACAAAATGATAAAATGCAATTTCCATTGTCACATAGTTAATTTGTACAAAAACCACAATGTCTTTTACAAATAGTGACTCTATGGGTCATAATTGTCCAACAATCTCCCACTTGGCCTATAGCCAGTCACTCAAGCATCTAACACCTGAACTATGTACATGTCGCTCAAACTTTTGCTGAGGAATAACTTTCGTCAGCGGATCTGCAATGTTGTCCTCTGATGCGACCTTCTCGATCTTCACATCACCACGATGTATGATCTCACGAATCAGATGGAAACGTCAAAAAATATGTTTGTATCGTTGATGAGACTGCGGTTCCTTAGCCTGTGCTATAGCCTCGTTATTGTCACAATACAATGAAACGGGCTCAGCTGCTAACGGAACTACTACTAATCCAATTAGGAATTTACGGATCCAAACTGCCTTTTTTGTTGCTTCAGCTGCGGCAATGTATTCTGCTTATGTTGTTGAATCGGCAACAGTCTCTTGCTTGGAAGATTTCCATCTTACTGCTCCGTTGTTCAAACAAAATATGTACTCGGATTGCGACTTGCAGTCGTCTTTATCGGTTTGGAAACTTGCATCTGTATACCCAGTTACCTCAAGTTCTTCATCTCCATAGATTAAGAAAGCATCTTTAGTTCGTCTAAGATACTTAAAGATATTCTTAACCGCCATCCAATGACATTCACCTGGATCGGCCTGATAGTGACTACACATGCTCAAAGCATACGAGACATCATGTCGCGTATATATCATGGCATACATGATCGATCTGACTGCCAATGCGAACGAGATCCGACTCATGTTGTCTCTCTCATCTTGAGTTTTAGGACACATGTCCTTAGATAGAGTGACGCCATGTGACACTAGCAACAGTCCCTTCTTGGACTGATCCATGTTGAATCTCTTCAACACTTTGTCAACATATGTACTCTGGGAGAGTCCAAACAGCTTTCTAGATCTATCACGGTTGATCTTTATTCATAGAATAAAGGCCGCTTCTCCCAGATCCTTCATGGAGAATTTTAATGAAAGCCAAGCTTTCACTGATTGTAGCATGGGAATGTCTTTTCCAATAAGCAATACATCATCAATGTAAAGGACAATGAATGTCAGTACACTCCCACTAACCTTCTTATATACACAATGATCATCCTCGTTTTGAAAGAAATCATATTCTTTTATGATCTCATCAAAACGTTGGTTCCAAGAACGTGATGCTTGCTTCAATCTATAAATGGATCGATTTAACTTACAAACCTTGTTTGCAAGTCTTGGTACGACAAAACTGTCAGGCTGTTGCATATAAATATCCTCCAAAAGGTTTCCGTTAAGGAAAGCGGTTTTGACGTCCATCTGCCATATCTCGTAATCTAAATATGCAACAATAGCAAGCATTATCCGAATGGATTTTATCATGGCAACGGGTGAAAAAGTTTCATCGTAATCGATACCATGTCGTTGACGATACCCTTTCGCTACAAGCCTAGCTTTGTACGTATGTACGTTGCCATCCATGTCAGTCTTCTTCTTGAAGACCCATTTGCAACCAATAGGCTTTACGCCTTCTGGTGTATCAACTAGTGTTTAAACTTGGTTGGTGTACATGGAATCCATTTCGGACTCCATGGCCTCTTGCCATAAAGCGGAATCGATATCTTGTATTGATTCCTCATACATAGTCGGCTCGTTATCCTCAATAAGATTGATATCCACATGAGGCGAGATCAGAAATCCATACCTCTCAGGTTGTTTTCTGACTGTCTCAGACCTACGTGGTTCTTGTGCATTCGAAGATTGTGGTACAGTCTCATCCTTGATGGACTGTTCATGTTTCGTTAAGGATTCTGTGCTAGGAACAGTATCACTCTGATTTTCATCGAGTTCTACTTTCCTCCCACTTACCAATGCATTTAGGAATTCATTCTCAAGGAAAACCACATGTAGAGCAACAAATACTTTGTTCTCTTGTGGGTGATAGAAGTAATATCCTTTGGTTTCCCTAAGATATCTTACAAATAGGCATTTATCCAATTTGGGTTCAAGTTTGGCACCTTCCAAACGTTTGACGTATGCCCAGCATCCCCAAATCTTCAGGAATGAAAAACTCGGTTTCTTTCCTGTCCATATTTCATATGGTGTCTGTTGAACAGACTTTGACGGAACCTTATTCAAAATAAGTATTGCACTGTTCAATGTATATCCCCATAAGAAAATAGGTATCTATGTGCGACTCATCATATACCTTACCATGTCCAACAAAGTTCGGTTTCTCCGTTCGGACACACCGTTTAATTGCGGTGTTCCGGGAGGAGTACACTGTGAAAGAATACCATATTCTTTCAAGTAATCAAGAAACTCATTGCTTAAGTATTCACCACCATGGTCCGACCGTAATGTCTTAATACTTTTACCGGTCTGTTTTTCTACTTCGCGTCGAAACTCTTTGAATTTCTCAAAGGTTTTCGACTTGTTTCTCATAAGATACACATAACCATAACGTGATGCATCATCCGTAAAGGTTACGAAGTATTCATATCCACCTCTAGCCTGGCTAGACATGGGCCCACATAAGTCACTATGAACGAGGGCTAACAGTTCGGTAGCACGTACACATTTACCGCTAAAAGGTGTTTTAGGCATTTTGCCTAATAAACAAGATTCATAGACGTCATATGAATTTGGATCAAATCCGTCCAAGTACCCACTCTTTGAAAGTGTGGATATGCGAGTCTTGTTAATGTGTCACAGACGACAATGCCACATATAAGTTTCATCTCTGTTACTTAGTTTAAGCCTTTTGTTTGTTATAGAATATTTTGAGATTGATTTATATTCAAAATATAAAGACCATTATTTACATCAGCAGTGCAAATCTCTATATCATTTTTATACATAAAACACCCAGTGTTTCTAAATACAAAAGTATACCCACATTGGGCTAACATAGATACAGAAATAATATTCATAGTCAAACTAGGTACATAATAAAAGTCTGAAAGTTTAAGTACATGCTCCGATGGCAGTTCCAAAACATAAGTGCCAACGGCCAAAACGGCGACTTGTGTCTCATTTCCAACTCGTAGATCAATCTCCCCTGAGGCCAGTCTCCTGCTAATCTGCAGATTCTGCACATCAGTACATATATGAGTACCACAACCAGAATCAAAAATCCAATTTTTAAAACTAGTTGTAGACATGTTTATTTCTATAACAAACATATCTGAAGCCGGTGTCTTGCCCGCTTTGATTTCCTTCATGTGTGCCTTGTACTCGCAGAAATCACGCTTCCAGTGACCCCACTTCCCGCACTGCAGACATACATCTTGGGATTTATCATTACCCTTCCTAGAAGGTTTTGACGATTTGGCCTTGCTATTCTTCTTCTTCTTTACACCTCCAGTCGCCTTAGGCCAAGCCCTCGAAGTCTGAGATGTCGAAGTGAAGTACGCCTCGCGCTTTTTGCCCTTTAGGAGCTCTTTCTCTGCTTCGCACAGTGTTGACATCAACTCTCCAAGAGTTTGGTCTTGGTTCATCATATTGTAGTTCATGATGAACCCACTCCAGCTGTCAAGGAGAGACTGCAAAATCAAATCTATAGAAGTCTTAGCCTCGAAGACTATGCCCAAATGTCCCAGCTGCTCAATGTCATCAATCATTAGTGACATATGGTGCTCGACAGATGCACCCTCTTACATGCGAGCGCGAAAGAGCTTCTTCTACAACTCATATCTCTGCGATCTAAGATTAGATTGATGAAGATCATGCAACTTCGCCATCATCTCATAGGGATCCAATCCCTTGTTATGACGACGGAATTGTTGATTTATAGCAACAAGCATTATAGATTGAGCAGCGAAGTTGTCATCGCTATGAGTCTTCCAAAGCTCTAGCTCAACGATCTGATCAGATCTAAGCTTAGGCCCAAGAGGTCTCTCTATAGTGTAGAGTAACTTCTCGGATCCCAGGACAATCCTGAGATTCATTTCCCAGTCTTGAAAGTTCGCGCCATTAAAGACATTGTCGCCAATGATAATATCTCTAATGCTCAACTTTCATATCATCTTAATTGCAATAGTCAAACTATTCAATTAACGAAGTTTGGGTACAGTCCAACTGTTACAAGAAAAATTAATAAAATATTAGTCCAACTAATAAATATTTATAATTGATGAAATAATTTGAAATCGCGTATTTGGCAAGTATTTGAACGGAATTACAAATTCAATACTAGCCTCCCACTATTTTTCGGCGAGCCTCTAACCCTCTGTTGAGTACTCGGGAAACATAGTTTCCTAGTGGGCTAGGATCCCGTTAAATAACACACAACATTGACTTTGGCCAACAAGTTGTATGATATTTAACTAGGTAGATCTCTAATATCAATTGGATCTCATCCAATTCCTAGATCCAGTAGGTGGACCTCCAAGTCCGAAACATATATACAATATATATGCCAATATATCCAATATATTTTTCCTAACCTTTTTCCTCTGAATCAACTAAGCCTTGGCTTTGGCACAACAGGCTTAAGGATTCCAGTTAAACGGGACCCATTGACTTTGGAAAGCTTCGTAATCGATGTCGAAGGACAAGAAGTGATCTTGACTTTGGCCAAAAAATCACAACTTGGACAAGACATACGATATGGAACAAAACCTTCATGATTCAAACACATCCGCGATGGACAAGGGTCTTGACTTTGGCCAACAAACTAGTGCCAATCTTGGATCTTGAGAATGAATCATTCAATGGAAGGAAAACGCTTAATATTTATTGAGGGTTTTTCGCGTAATTGGCAACCAATTAATTATCTTTGTTTAGGTCTCATCATACACCCTTAAGCATGCATTCTAAAAGCATAATAAGGCGCGATAAATAAATTTATAATGATATGCGGATGGATATCTTACAAATTGTTCCTAGAACAAATCATTTCTTTTCCTCTCCCCGGCTAGCATTATTCTAACTTCTACCCAATTACATAATACAATTAAAGAAACCTCACTAACATTGAGGGGAATTAGGTGAGAAAAGAATTACAAAGAATCGAGAGATAAGGCTGGACACGCAGGTCCAATTTAATAAATTCTAAATTTATTACAATAATTTCTAAAATTGCCCTCACCCTTCTAATATCCATCTGATATACATTATTCATTCAACACATCCATGTATTCACACAAAGCATGCTATTCAATCAATCTAATCCAATTAATTAATCTTTGAATAAAGTGATCATCCAATGTTCAAACAACGAT
The DNA here is from genome assembly GCA_019454045.1 of Zanthoxylum bungeanum. NCBI lineage: Eukaryota > Viridiplantae > Streptophyta > Magnoliopsida > Sapindales > Rutaceae > Zanthoxylum > Zanthoxylum bungeanum. The sequence continues at coordinate 60,712 of SKCR01037926.1, read as the reverse complement.
TTGATTTGCGCGAGTCCAACTCGTTTAAGAATAAGTACTCAAAGTACGAATTCTTGAATTATATCGAACTACAATTTAAATCTAATTTAATTTATATTCAATATTAATTTAATACTTAATTCCAAATTAAATAATTACACTTTTAATGCGCATTTACAACTTAGATTCTAAATCTAATCTTAATGGGTCTCAAAGCCCAATTAACATTCAATGTCAATTTTAATTAAAGTCCAATGGGCTTTCAATTAATTTCTTAAGGCATGGGCTTTGGTCAATATGGGTCAAACCCAAATACCAAGGCCCAATTAAGGAATCACCATATTTGCCAAGAAATCAATTTTGGCCCATTAGGCCCAATTAAATGTTTAAAGGCCTATTTGTTATATTTGGACTTAATGGAATGGTTTAGGCCCAATTTGGATCCAATCCAATTGTCCTAAATCAACTTGGCCCAACCAAGCTCATTAGGCCCAAATACAACATATTTAGCCCAATTCCAAATTAAGCCCAATTAATTAAATTCCAATATTCCAAATTTCATAATTTAATTAATTAAAGTGTATTACACTAATTAATTATCTAAATTAACATTTCCAAAATATCAATTTAATTAATTAATCATGCATTATAAAATTCAATACATGTCCAACATTATTGAAACAAAATCAATTCATTTCCATGTTTCTTTGTTCACGGCAATATTAGGATTTTATATCCGATTTTGATTTCAATCCAATTAAATCACAAATCAATATATATCATGTCTTTAAACTCATCCAATGATTTAAAAAACAAAATCACCATGACCTAGGTTTTATCATTACATTCGGCCAAGCCTTCATGATTGGGGAAAATTAATCCAAATAATTTTTCATCAAATTGATCATATATAACTCTAAGTTATCAATATACAAGCATACTCAAACAAACAATTTGATCAAATCATGCTCAAATCAAATTTACCCAAATTTTAGTATATAAACCCTAATCAAATTTCATGCTCAAATAGGCTCTGATACCATTGTTGGGTCTCTAAGGTCATCCCAAGATCAATCTAAGCATAAAATCATGTGAATATTAAATAAAGTATAGCGGAAATATACTCACATTGTTCGGTTGAGAGGATGTGTAGAGAACAAAAACTTTGCTCCCTTTGAAATGCTTCAAGCTTCTCTTTGAAGTTGATCTCCAAGCTCCAAGCTTTAAGATTGATTCCAAGCTCTTGGGAATGGTTTCCCTAACACCTTGTATGATTCTTTGAAGTGTGCTAGCACTTAGAAAAATTGCAACAATTCTTCCTTTGCTCTTGATGAATTCGGCCAAGCCAAATGGGGAGATAGTTTGTTGTGTTGGGCATGAATGTGAGAGAGAGAATGAATGAGTTGTGAAACTTGTTTTATTTGATTTTCCAAAAATTCAAATGATATACCAAATGTTTGGTAAATGTCATTCATTTCTTACACACTTGTGTGTCTTACAAGTCACCATCATTTCATCACCAAATTCCATCACCAAAAAGGTAAGTTAAATGACAAGTGATGTGACTTGTGATGTGACATGTGGGCCCCACTTGATTCAAATCTGAGTGGGTCCGCAAACACATCCCACGTTCGGGTTCGTTAATTCTCTCTCTTCTAATAGTATTTTATCCCAGATAAAATCTCTCAGTAATTAATCCTAGATTAATTTTGTTCGAATCATACGTCATCGGTGAATCTTCGGGAAGTGACCCATGAGATCCCCGGATATGTTGGCAGTAAATCTGGTCGTCGGACTATCCGAACACGTGCGTACCTCGTACTACGTTCTTACCGATTTATGAGACATGGTTGGCTTCTAGCAAAGCACCGTGCCAACCCAATTCTCTAGAAATATTCTTAAAGGGATATTTAATCTTTTCCAGGCGTAGTATACGTAGTATTGCGTATTACGATCCAATATCGGATGTCACATGCAAGGACTGAGGCTGGAATAGTGTCTGCCACATACGAAGTATATATCGAATCACAAGCAACTAGTCTCTTTAATCGGATAATCATGACCTTGTCATATTATCCCGATGGTTGCAACACATTAGAGTACTAGTTCTGTATCCATGCGTGATCATCATCTCCATATGATTGAAGTGATACTTTTGTCTTAACATCACACCCAATACACTACGATTCTCAATAAACCCAGAAGAGGCGTACACATAACCTATTAAAGTCTCGGACGACCAAAACCAAAGCGTATTAATTGTCGCAAGTATTAGCGATGCAAGTCTCAGGTTAAGACCAAATACACCTACCCTGATTCGGATTCCCATAGACATATAGTCATACTACCAATGGGATTCTGATGGGTCTATCTAGAGCGAAGTTGTTTCCGTACCATCGGTAAACACAACCTCATATCACACTTGCATAAGTATCCAATACTTAAATATATGAGAACAACGCGGTTACGCTTCCATGACACGCACAAGTGTAATACTAGTCTATTCCGTATTATCGATGTTCAGTCTCGATAATACTACGACTAGGGATATTTAATGATTAAACCTTTATGGACTGATATTGTCTCATATCTTATAATCTGGAACAAATCATAAGGACTTTTATCATTTATATATTCAAGTAATCAAATTACAAAATGATAAAATGCAATTTCCATTGTCACATAGTTAATTTGTACAAAAACCACAATGTCTTTTACAAATAGTGACGCTATGGGTCATAATTGTCCAATGGGGACTTGTTTTCGCTTCCCGAATGAATTATTCCTATCGGTGTTAAATGGGTTTATAAAAGGAAGCGCGGGCCTGACGGAAATGTTAAAACCTTTAAGGTCCGACTGGTAGCTAAAGGTTACACGCAGCGACCTGATGTCGACTACGATGAAATTTTTTCCCCAATTGCGATGCTAAAGTATATTAGGATTTTATTGTCTATTGTTGCTTACCATGATTATGAGATTTGGTAAATGGATGTCAAAATCACTTTTCTAAATGGATTTCTTGACGAAGAAATCTATATGGAACAGCCATAAGGTTTTGTATCCAGCGAGAACTCGGGCATGGTATGTAAGCTTAAGAAGTCCATTTATGGACTTAAACAAGTTTCGCGAAGTTGGAATCTTTGATTCAATGAGATTATTAGATTGTCTGGTTTTCTCAAGAATACGGAAGAATCATGTGTGTACCAGAAGGCCAGTGGGAGTATGGTAGTATTTTTAGTTCTCTATGTTGATGACATCCTAATCATTGGGAATGATATAGGAATGATGCAGGGCGTCAAAGCTTACCTCTGTAAAAATTTCTCCATGAAGGACCTGGGTGAAGCTTCTTATATCTTGGGTATAAAACTCTATAGAGATTGAGAAATGAAGCTTATTGGGCTATCCCAATCAACGTACATAGATAAGATCTTAGAACGGTATAATTTTGATAACTGTAAGACAACAAATATACCATTCAGACATAGCTTTCATCTTTCGAAGAAGATGTGTCCGCAAATAGAAGATGAGAAGATTAGAATGTCTAATCAGCCTTATGTTTCGTGTTAGGTAGCATCATGTATGTCATATTATGTACTAGGCTTGATGTCAGCTTCGTAGTTAATGTAATAAGAAGATATCAGTCTAATCTAGGAAATGACCATTGGATGGTCGTTAAAGATATCATGAAGTATCTTAAAGGTACTAAGGATAAGTTTATTATATATGGAGGAAATAAAGTGCAGGTTAATGGTATACGAATTCTGATTTCCAATCGGATTCCGATGATAGAAAGTCTACATCAGGATTCGTATTTACCCTTAACGAAGGTGAAGTTTGTTAGAAGAGTTCCAAACAGGAGTCAACAGCTGATTCCACCACAGAGGCGGAATATATTGCTGCTTCTGAAGCTGCAAAAGAAACTGTTTGGATTAAGAAGTTTATCACATAATTGGGAGTTGTCCCAAGTATTGAGAATTTGATTATGTTATACTATGATAATACTGGAGCCATTGCACAAGCAAAGGCACCGAAGGCGCATCAAAAATCGAAGCATTTGAATGAAAGTACCAAATCATTCGAGAGATTGTGTCGCGAGGTGACATTATCGTGTGCAAGGTCCCGAGTGAAAATAATATAGCAGACCCGCTTACAAAGGCCATACCTCCAAAGTTATTTAATAAGCATGTGGAGTCGATAGGTATTAAATACAATCGATATTGGCACTAGAGCAAGTGGGGGATTTTGTTAGGGCCGATACTCTGAGCGCTAATTTCTTATGTATTTCCCTGTAAATACTCTTATAAATATTTTATTAATGAATAAAATGAACAGTCTCTTTAATATTACTTCTTCATTATATGGTAAAGACGTAAATGACCATATAGTGATTGGTTATGATACAGTTGCAAAAGCGTCGCAACTGACATTGAGCAGTATTATAACAGTATCATTCTTTAACTGTTCCTGGTCAAGGTTTACAATTACTTGGTCAGTAAGTAAACCTGATGAGACCGATACGTGTCGTATATTGGAATATTGGATTCCAATGGCTTCTCAATGAACCATGAGTATCGGGAGACTTGTATAGACATGTAGGTATTTATATCGAATAAACATTGAACGACTTACCGAAAATTCTTAATAGATGGTACACCAACGTCAATAAGAATCTCGGGTTGAGTGAGAATAGTGATTCTTTGACTTGAGATACCACTGTGGATATATGAGTTATCCTCCACACTTTGATGACAGTCACGTCACCGATCTATTTAGATCAGACCTCCGTCTGTTCGTTGGGTGTGGACTGATACACATGATATCCTATGCGTATCAAGATAAGATTCGTCAGTTCTGTGTACAGTGTTGGGGTTTCGGGCGGTAAATCGGGTAAGCGCAGCGAATCGCGGAAAATCAAAATTTTCCGATTTCAATTATTTTTCTTGGGTAATTAAAATAAACTAATTTATTTCAATTACTCAATACTTAAAAACTGAAATTTTTACCCAAAATCAGATTTTTCAGAATTTACCATTTTTCCCCAAAACTTTGTATTTTAATCATTTTAATCCAAATTTGTCAAATATAATTTTAATTGATTCCAAATCAATCCCAAAATGATTTATACATGTCTAATACATGAAAATACAATTTTGCAACTCAAGAAAATAATTTTTCCATTATCCCCTCAATATTCAAGAATTTGCAATTTGGTCTTTTTTGTTCAAAACATGTCAAGATCAAATCCAAAAATTCCCAAATTTAATATACATCAAATATACATCAAATCTCATCACATATTAAAATCCCCAAATTTGGTGAAGGTTAGAAACCCTAATTTTATAATTTCACAAATTAACACCAAATTAATCAATCAAATCAAGACTTTAATTCAATTCTTACAACACCAATTAAGCCTCACCATCATGAAATAGCTCAAGAACAATTTCTAGGTCAATCATGATGCTAAAAGACTCTAGAATGGCAACTAGCCATCAAATGGCAAAAAGAAAGGTTAATGAACAATTCTAAGCATTCTAATTTAAAATACATGCTTCCAACTTCCATCCAAGTTCCCAATCATCAAATGACATCCATAAAAAAGTAGAGAACAAACTAAGCTACACATGTTGAGGCTTAGTAAGATAGAAACATTTTTCATGAAGGAAAAAGTTAAGAAAACTTACCAAAAATCCTTGATTTCAAGCCTTTTTCTTTCTTTTTCCTCATTTTCTCTCTTTCTCTCTATGTATTTGATTTTTAGGGTTCATGGAATTATGAAACAAAAATCAAAAAATGGCTTATATAATTTCCCATAAGTACCGATTTTTGAAAGAAAAAATATTGGCCACATTTTTCAATTTTTGTTTTAAATAATTGGAAATTGATTTAATTATTTTGTGGTCTAAAAACATTAATCAAATTAATTTTTATCACATTCCAACCAATTAAATCATGCCAACTTAACCAATTAAAATTGGCCACTTTATCCAATAAAGAATTGTCATTTATCTTATCTTAATAAGTAAATAAGATATTAAATACTTAATTAATTCAATTATTCAACATTTGAATAATTAAATAATTAAATACAAATATCTCAAATATATGTATTATATTTACATTAAATAATCAAAATACATATATTAATAATAAATGTCAAAAATCACAATTCGACATTTAATAAATGGCTGAAAGATCTCAAAAGCATGTATTTTCGTTTAACCATTAAACGACTTATAAATAATCAGTATTATTTATAAAAGTTTCTCTAGTGCCCAACGAGTATATCTCATTAGTGAGACTTTCTAGGTTCAGACATATCCGTCACAAAATCCAATTTCATGTCCATAATCTACCCACCCGTAAATTATGAAGAACACAGATAAAATCTCTAAACCATACAGGTCGAGGTCACTGCATACGTATAATCCTTCCGTCACGGATATCCGGATTATCCCAGAGATATAGATATAAACGTCAAATCTATTTAGATATAATCCCGTCGACGATTCTATTAGCAATCTCTTAAATAACACTTAGAACTGATTTCTACAGTGTACCACGGGCGCATGGATTTAACAGATTGCTAATTCCAAAATGGATACATATGTTATGTACACAGAACTGACGAATCTTATCTTGATACGCACAGGATATCATAAGGATCGGTCCACACCCAATGAACATGCGGAGGTCTGATCTAAATAGATCGGTGACATGACTGCCATCAAAGTGTGGAGGATACCTCATATATCCACAGTGGTATCTCAAGTCGGAGATCATTATGCTCACTCAACCCGAGAAGATTCTTATTGACGTTGGTGTACCATCTATTAAGAATCTTCGACGAGTCGTTCAGTGTTTATCCGATATAAACACATACGTGTCTATATGAGTCTCCCGAGACTCATGGTTCATTAAGAAACCATTAGAATCCAACATTCCAATATACGACACGTACCAGTCTCAGCGGGTTTACTTACTGAACAAGTAATTGTAAACCTTGATAAGGAATAGTTAAAGAATGATATTGTTATGATACCGCCCAATGTCAGTTGCGACGCTTTTGCAATTGTATCATAACCAATCACTCTATGGTCATTTACGTCTTTACCATACAATAAAAGAATTTATATCACAGAAACTGTCTATTTTATTCATTAATAAAATATATACAAAAGTATTTACAGGGAAATACATAAGAAATTGGCGCTCGGAGCACCAATCCTAACATACAGAGCATAGGTATTCAATATGGAATTAATAATCTGTTAAATCCATGGGCCCGTGGTACACTATAGAAGTGAGTTCTAAGTGTTATTAAGAGATTACTAATAGAAACATCGACGTGATTATATTTATAGAGATTTGACGTTTATATCTATATCTCTGGAATAATGCGGATACATGTGACGGAGGGATTATACGTATGTGATGACCTCGACCTGTATGGTTCAGAGAGTTTATCCGTGTTCAGCATAATTTACGGGTGGGTAGATTATGGATATGAAATTGGATTTCATGAAGGATATGTCTGAACCTAGAGAGTCTCTCTAATGAAATATATTTGTAGAGCACTATGACAACTTTTATGAATAATACTGATTATTTATAAGTCATTGAACGGTTAAACGATAATACATGCGATTGAGATCTTTCTGTCATTTGTTAAATGTCAAATTGTGATATTTGACATTTATAATTAATATATTTATTTTGATTATTTAATGTAAATATAATTAATATATTTAAGATATTTGTATTTAATTATTTAATTATTTAAATGTAAAATGATTAAATTAATTAAATGATAAACATCTAGTTACTTTATTAAAGTAAGCAAATGGCCAATTCTTATTGGATTAAATGGCTTGATTTAATTGGAATATTTGGTAATCTCATTAAATGGTTTAATGATTTTATACCACAAGTTTAATTAAATCATTTTCCATTTAATTTAAATGAAACAAAAAATTGAAAATACTTGGCTAATATTTTCCCTAATTTTCGGCAATTACAAGGAAAATATATAAGTTTTTGTTTTCATTTTGTTTCATAATTATCAAGTTACCAAAGTATTACAAGAAAATGGTTGAGAGAAAGTGAAGAAACAAGACCAAACTTGAGCAAATTCTTTGAGAATTTGTAAGTTTTTCTTACGTTCTTCAACATGAAAAATGTTTCTATGACTCTAGGCTTCAATATGTGTAGCTTAGAATTTTCTCTACTCTTTTGTGCATGTAATTTGATGGTTGGGAGCTTGGTAGAAAGATGTTAGCATGTGTGATCTTTAAAGAATGCTTATTAGGAGTAATTAAGTATTCTTTTGATTATTTGATAATCAAGTTGCCATTCTAGAGTTGTTAAGCCACTCATTAATAACCTAGAATGGTTATTGAGTTGTTTCATGATGGTGAGACTGTTGGAATGTATGACCTAGAGCTACATGTGATGTAAACGATTTTATGTGTTTTGAAATAAAACGATGCATTATTCATTTATAAAAATTGGTTGTTTAATTTTCGCATATTATATATCATCTTAAATACCCTAAATTACTTATGTGCCTTCAAACTTAGTGTATGAGTGTCATACACAAGAGAATTTAAGTATGAAGTTAGTAATCTTAAATAGTCCATAGAGAGCAAACAAAGCGGGTACTTTGTTTGTGGTTTATCTATAGCTGCGGTCCATTCTATATTTGTATGACGATCTTGATCCGGATCGTCCATGTAGAGACATGAGAATGGAGGCACCTTGTATGATGCGATCATATAGGACTGGACCCAGATAGAAATGACATTCTTATAATATCTGTTAGACTAAGAAAGTCATTTCGATCTACTGGATGGTCATATATAGATTGATCTTAATCCTGAGTGTACTACGAACTCCTGCATGGCAGGCTATGTCATTTGATTTACAAAAGTGAGGTTGGTTGTAGCAGTCCCGACCAATAGCTACGTACTTTGGGGACACAGTTTGTTTTGTAGCTGGGAACGTTTTACATAGACATGGAGTTCACTTCTTCTTGCGAGAAGTAGATGAGTATCTTCTTAAGGGTTGATTCGGTACTTGAACGATTTGAGCGCTCAAGTCTCTCTATTACGAATAGAAAGATTAAAATTTATAATAGTTATGAATAAATCGTTCATTAGAGAATCAATGGTACTTAAGGTAAAAATAATTAGAGGGGTATAACGAACATTATGACCCGACTCAAATTACGAGATACTCGTGAAGGTTCAATTCGTATGTAATGACTATATCGATGGACACCGACTTGGTTCGGCTTAATATATCATCTGCGACAACAAGAGTTCAACTTCGGGTTGTTAGTGGAATACCCGGAGTTAATAATTCGGAATATTTAATTAAAAGCTTAATTAATATTTCGAGATTATTGGAGCTCGGAACCGTAGGTCCATTTGGTCCCCGTGTTAGCTCAATATACTATAGCGGATTTAGTATAATTGGATAGTCCAATTATATACTTACAAAAGAATAATTATTAATATGATTAATAATATTAATTAAGTCACACTTGGAACTATATATTAAAAGTTAATATATGATTAATATAATAAATGATTATATGATAATTATTTATTGTAAATAGTTAAATTATATATGATATAATTTAATGAAGGCTAAAGTTGTAATTTCCAAATTAAAAGGTTTTGGAAACACTTGATATATTTTGGAAGTTACAAATCCATAATGGCATTAAACTTTTTTGATTTTGTAACATCTTTGGCTTTATGGAAAGCTAATATAATTGTTACAAAATTAATGAAAGAGTATATGCCATGGCCGATTTTTTTATAATGAAAAAGGGAAAAGATTGTTTGTTTTTGGAAACAAATAATCATTGGCATTAATTTGGAAGTTATGACTTTCAAAATTGGTTAATTACTTATTTAATTTTGTAACATCTTTTCAATAATGGTAATTGAAAATTTGTTATTACAAAAATTAAATAATTCCTTGTCATGGCCGAAAATTGAGAAAGGGGGAGGCTAAGGATTTGTTTGTTTTTGGAAACAATAAACCCTAGGTATAAAAAGAAGATTTTATTTTCTTTTGTCGAACTCTCACATTCTTGCAACCCTAGGCATCTTCTTCATCTTCACCATTCTCTCAAAAGTTCAGAAACTCCATTGAAGAACAAAAGAAGAAAAATAAAATACTAAGTGTGTGATTAAATCTCTAAATCGTTTAGGGATTTATTTTGTGAGTGTAGCCCACACTACTTTCCGTTGGTTGAGAGATATAGCTCGGAAGACCTTGTGGCGTTGAACCAAAAACATTATTCTCTTCTTCTCTATCTCACGGCAGTGGGACTATTTTATTGTCCATTGCCGTGAATCATATTATTGATTCGGTACTCGGTTTGTTTTGTTTTAATTCGGGATTTTGGGAAACACCTTGGGGAAATTTTGGGGCTGAGTTGGGACTATTTTTGAGTGGAAAAATCAGACCTAAAACATCACAGCAGGTCACGCAAATCAGTGACTGTTTTGAGTACAGTTCGGTTGTGTAACAGGTGCAAAACAGTCCAATTATTCACTGCAGTTCGGGGACTGTTTCGGGGCTGAAATCTTGTCCGAAACAGAAGCAAAATTTCAGTATACCTGCTGGTTACATTCGGTTAAAGGAAGGGCTAAGCAGAAAAAAATTTCAAGGTCATCCGTGTGCCTAATCGCTTCCACTGCGTGAGGAAAGCGTTTCCTACAGAGACTTGTTTGGTGTAGTAAAGATTCAATTAAAGTATTGAATTTGGCTAATTTGGTGTTAATTGGACAATTTTGAGAAATTAGGGTTCATAACCCTTCCCAAATTTGGGGCTTTTAATATATGTGTTATATAATCATGTATATATGATGTATATTAAATTTGGTATTGATTAGATTTGATCTTGAGTTGTTTTGAATAAATTGGACCAAATTGATCACACTTGAAAATTCATACACTATTCAACAATTTTGGGAAAATTGATTTATTGAGTTGCAATTTATATTTTCATGTATTATACATGTATAAATTATTTTGGGATTCATTTGGAATCAATTAAAATTATATTTGACAATTTAGGACTAAAATTATCAAAATGTAAAGTTTAGGGGCTAATAGGTAATTAATGAAAAATCTGATTTTTGGGTAAAAAATTTCAGTTTTTATGTATTGAGTAATTAAAATAAATTATTTTATTTTAATTGCCCAAGAAAAATTATTGAAATCGGAAAATTTTGATTTTCCGCATTCCACTGCGTTTACCCGGAATTGCCCCTTAAAACCCCAATAGTTACCATGTCGCTGATAATATCTATCAAATAAGCATAAAAAGATCAAATTTTGTCAATATTTTGGAGAATTCATAAATTTAAATGATTCAAAAATAAATGAACAACAAAAAACTTGTTACGAATTATTTTGAGATGTGTCTCAGGAGCAAAAATTTCTTACACAACCACCTCCAAACAACAATTCCACTTAGTTTAGAAAACAATTTGTTGTTAGTTTGTGTATATATATATATATATATATATTCTTACACACAAAATGACAACAAAGTAAAAATAATTTTTTTGAATAAAAACAACAACGAAAGATGAAAATTATCTTTATAAAAACTATCCCCTCCCCCAACCAAAATGAGACATTGTCCCCAATATTTAAAGAAAATAGAAGTAGAGTTTAGAATATATCATCTGGTTAGTGTGGAATTGACAATTGCAGCTACAACTAAAGATTACAGATTAAGATCCAAGTTTACTCTGCGCTTTTTTCGACGATCGTTACCGGACCAATTCAATTTGGAAAGAATATGGCCGATTTTTGGTTCATACGCTAAGAGTTGGTCAATCAAATCATCTGTTTTTCTTGCATTTAGGAAGATATCTCTTACTGGTTTTGAAATAAACCTATTTCTTCTGGCGTCTTCAAGAAATACAAAAAAAAAATCAAAAAATTCATTAACATTAAACAACTCAATGGGTTTTTAGTGAATATTCAAGTTTGCCTATGAAGCAACTGTGAATATTTCTTCCAACGTGCCCAACCCACCTGGTAAAGTAATGAAAGCGTCAGCATGATTGATCATTAAACAGCTCAATGGGTTTTTAGTGAATATTCAAGTTTACATATGAAGCAACTGTGAATATTTCTTCCAACGTGCCCAACCCACCTGGTAAAGCAATGAAAGTGTCAGCATGATTGATCATTTCAATGAGTCTTTCAGACATATCCGAGATAATACATTCTTCTCCATTTAATTTTCCAATGATGTTGTCTTCTGTTAAGGGTTTTGGAATGATTCCCAAAATCTGACTATCATCTTCTTGTACAGCCTTTAAAACACACCTCATCAATCCAAGATTACCACTGCCATATACTAAGTGAATGTTTCTGTTTGCCATAACTCTACCCAATTCTTTTGCAGCCTCAACAAATTCTGGTTTAGTTCCAGATTTAGTCCCACAAAACACACAGATATTAGTGACTCGTCGTTTTGAACTTGTCTCCATTTGTGTTATCTCTCTTAACTAGATGTGTTGAAGAGAGAGACGTGACGAGCTGAATTTAAATATCCTAAAAAGGGTGAGTAATAAATACATTAATACCTGCAAAATGACAATTATTAGGAAAATAGATCGTGAAAGTCAAAATATTTAGATACTGTCAACAAAAGTAAAGTAAATCAAAACAGTAATTTAAAGTAAATGAAATCAAAGTAATAATTTAAAACAATATGTACGGGTATTTGTGATTGTGGCTCACATCTTCCTATGGTTTTACGTCCATTAATGGCTTGAACGCCCTCTATAGGTCATGGATAAGCTTCTCATCCAACTTTCTTTTAATTTGGCAAACATGGTCTTTTAAAGTCCAATTCCCGAGACTGTATTGTTGTATTTCTTTTTGAAATTGTGTATGTAACTTGGGAATCTCACGATGAACATATCCACTATGATGCGTCTCAAGAGTCAATAATATATCATCTAAAGCTCATTACTCAAGCCATCTCTAATTAATTGAATTTTATCTTCGCGATTATCATACACCATTCCTAAAGAACGACAACGAGTGTTGCACGTGCAGCGTGCACATTTATAACAAACACCTAATTGTTTAGCTCTTCGTTTTTTAGCATATGTGCTTTTCCCTAAACCAGACATGTAAGAAATGAAATAGTCAAATGACTCACTTGCCAAGAGAACTTTTACTTCAATTACCCAACGAATATCACTATGAATACCATGAATCATCAGAAGCCTCATTATTTTTGTGAGTACTTTGTAAATTTTTGTCATAGTATTTTGGGGACGAGAAGGAAAATATGTGTTTCACAATAAATGGGCCACTTCATTTGGATTTTTATTTTCTAGGAAATATATGAAGACGAGAATTATAAAGCAAAACCTTTTGACCAACTTCAAATTTTTTTCGTGAAATTTGACTATCATGAAAGGCCTTAGTTTTAGCTTTAAGAATTTTTGTATTCTCATATGAATCATTCATTAACTCTTCAAGTTCATTTAATTGCAATTTACGTTCGTGACTGGCATTTTCAAGGTTTGAATTAAATATTTTAATAGCTCAATATGCTTTATGCTCAAGTTCTATAGGCAAATGACAAGGTTTTCCATAAACTAGACGATAGGGTGACATTCCCAAAAATATTTTGAAAGCTGTTCGGCATGCCCAAAGTGCATCAATTAGTCGAAGAGACCTATATTTACAATTTGGGTTAACCATTTTTTCTAAAATTTATTTAATTTCCCTATTTGCTAATTCAACTTGACCATTCGTCTGAAGGTGATAGGAGTTGGAAACTTTATGTGTGACTCCATACTTTTTCATTAAGGACTCAAAGGGTCTTTTACAAAAGTGTTTACCTCCATCACTTATAATGGCCCGAGGGATTCCAATTCGACTTATTTTCTTTTAAAAATTTAATCACAGTTGTGTGATCATTGTTCCGACAAGGAATCACCTCGACCCATTTTGAGACATAATCGACTGCAACTAAAATATATAAAAATTCAAATAATGGTGGAAATGGGCCCATGAAATCTATCCCCCAACAATCAAAGATTTCGACGACAAGGATGAGATATAAAGGCATTATGTTTATTTTTGAAATGGATCCTAATTTTTGACAATTTTCGCAAATTTTGCAGAAAGTGTGTATATCTTTAAAAATTGTGGGCCAATATAATCCACACTATGAGATTTTTACAGTGGTTTTCTTAGATGAAAAATGACCTCCATATGTTTCTGAATAACAAAATTGAATAACACCACTTATCTCACTGTTCGGTATGCATCGTCTGAAAATTTGATCAGGGCAACTTTTAAACAGATATGGATCATCCCAATAGAATCTTTTGACTTGGGTAAAGAATTTCCTCATTTCTTGCTGGCTCTAGTATGAAGATATCTTTCATGTTGCAAGAAAATTGACAATATTAGCATACCAATGCATTATATTTACAAAGAATAAAAACTCATCGGGAAAAGAGTCATTGATGGGAGTTGTATCAATTAGTGACCCGTTTGTGAGTCTCGATCTGCAACCACGTTCTCTGCCCATTTCTTATCTTTGATTGTGAGATTGAATTCTTGAAGTAACAAAATCCACTGTATTAATCTTGACTTTGCATCCTGTTTAGACATCAAATATCTAACAGTGGCATGATCAGAATAGACAATGGTTAAAGAACCAATTAAATATGATCAAAATTTATCTAATGCAAATATTACAGCAAATAGCTCTTTTTCTATGGTAGTGTAATTCATTTGTTCACTGTTTAAGGTTATGCTTGCGTAATTTATTACATGCGGCTTACCTTCCTTTATCTGTCATAGCACTGCACCAACTGCATAATCACTAGCATCACACATTAGCTCAAAAGGCAATGACCAATCAGTGGATTGCATAATAGGAGCATAAATCAAAAGACTGATAATTTTTTCGAATGATTTTTGACATTCTTCTGTCCATTCAAATGTTGCATCTTTTAATAAGAGGTTACATAAGGGTCTGGATATGGTTCTAAAGTTTTTAATGAACCTCCTATAAAATCTTACATGTCCTAAGAAATAACGGATTTCCCTTACTGTTTTTGGTGATGGAAATTTAGAGATTACCTCTATTTTTGCCTTGTCAACCTTAATACATTTAGATGACACAACGTGACCCAAAACAATTCCTGAATTAATCATGAAATTACATTTTCCCAGTTTAAAACGAGCCATTTTCTTCACATCTTTTCAAAATATTTTCCAAATTATTCAAGCAATTATCAAATGAATTCCCAAAAACAATTATATCATCCATAAAGACCTCTAAACATTGTTCAACCATGTCACTAAATATGCTTAACATGCATCGTTGGAATATTGCAGGTGCATTACAAAGTCCAAAAGATATTTTCCTAAATGCAAATGTTCCAAATGAGCATGTGAATGTGGTCTTTTACTGGTCTTCTAAAGCAATAAGAATCTGATAATAACCCGAGTAACCATCAAGAAAACAATAGTATGGTTATCCAACTACTATTTCCAAAATTTGGTCAAGAAATGGTAAAAGAAAATGATATTTTCTAATTGTGTCATTTAATTTTCTATAACCAATACACATACGCCAACTGAATGGAATGCGATTTGGGATTAATTCTCTTTTATCATTTTTTACAATAGTAATTCCAGACTTTTTGGGTACAACTTGTGTATGACTTACCCATTTACTATCAAAGATATGGTAGATAATGCATACATCAAGAAGTTTAAGGACCTCGGTTCTTACTACTTCCTTCATGTGAGGGTTTAATATTTTTTAGGGTTGACGATATGTCATAGTATTATCCTCTAAATGTATTCAGTGTGTGCAGATTAATGGATTAATATCTTTTATGTCTTTTAAAGTCCATCCAATTGTCAATTTATGTTCTTTCAACACATTTAAAAGTTTACCTTCTTGATCGCTTGTGAGAGAAGAAGAAATTACCACAGGGTAAGTTTATTTATCTTCTAGAAATGCATATTTCAGTCATTCTGGCAAAGCTTTTAACTCTATTTTGGGTGCTTCCTCGTTCTTTTCTTCTTCCAGTGTTCCCAGTTCTTCCAAGTTTTGTATCTCTCCATCGTCTTCCGATACATGCGTAGAGTCAAGTAGAAAATCTTTAGTGATATCTGAATCTATTTTCGTACTTGATTCAATGAAATTAGCGATTCAAATTTTAATGGGATCCGATAAACTACCCTGAATATGCTTATCCACAATTGGCTCAATTGATTCTATGCTTTCGTTTTAATTGTCATTATCATATGGCTGTTTACATATGTTAAAAATATTTAGCTCCAATGTCATGTTGTCAAAAGACAGACTCGTGATTCGATTCCTACAATTAATTAAAGCGTTAGCTGTTGCTAAAAATGGACGACCAAGTATTACAAGGATTGGTTTATAACTATCTGCCATAGGTTGTGTTTCTAGCAACCATGTTTGATGAATGTTTGTATTGTTGTGGGATATTTGCTTGAGTTGTTATTATAATATATTTTATTTTCATATATTATATTATATACACATATATATACACACTCATATATATATATATATATATATATATATATATAATATATATATATATCACTATTTTGTTGGTGAGGTCATGTTGAGAGTATGAGTGTTTTACTTGCTGAGCTCTTTAAGCTCACTCTCATTTTCCCCCAAACATTCCAGGTAGTTCGCGAGCACATCAGAAGCAGTACCAGAATTGGATCCACATGCCACAGTTGTTTTTCGGGTTGGTCCAGACATTTGAGTCGTCATTTGCATATTATTAAGACTTGTGTTGTAAACCTTATAATTGGTGTATAATTCATGTATTTGTAACTTATGATGTATTAATTGTGCATATTTGTTTGGTTGGTCTGACATATAGAATGTTCGAGCTAAAGAAGTCTGTGAACCTTTTTCTAGGGTTGGGCCCGCTCTAGGGACGGGGTCGTGACAGATGTAGCTTCTATATTCTTTAGGGGGTGATATAAGGATTCTCTTTACTTGATCTGTTGGCCCAATGATTTTCCCCAAGGCGTCCAAATGATTTATAATGATTGTGAATTTTGAAATCATGTGATCAATTTCTTTCCCGAATTCCATTTTGAAATTGTCTAATTCACACATGAACCAGTTGATCTTCGATTCATTCACTTGGCTTGTGCCCTCGTTGATCATTTCCAAAGACTTCCACAAATCATATGCGTTTCCACACTCCGGAAGCTTGTTTATTTGAGTCTGATCAATAGCACAAAAGAGTTGGTTGAGTGCCTTAGCATTTTGTGAGGTTTGCCTTAAATCCTCATTATCTCATTCTAGAGTTGGCTTTGGAATCTCAATAACATTGTCATCCTTCTTCGTTGGCTCTTTTGCACCTCGTGTAATTACCAAGTAGGATTGCAGATCAACGGCTAGAAGGTAGTTCAATATCCTCATTTTCCAATAGTTGTAATCGGTTTCGGTGTAAAATGGAGATCTAGTTGTTGAAAATCCTTCGGCAATATTTGATGAGTTGCTTGTAGATGCCGTGATCTATTATCGGACGGTTAAGTCTTTGTTGAGAATACCTCGCTCTGATACCAGTAAGGATGACAACAAGTGTAGTAATTATGCATGGTTTAAGCGGAATTAACCACCTCGGGTTATGGTGGATTTGGTGTGGTTTGGTATAGCTATGTTTGAGTAGTTCATGTGTAATGAAGTATGTTTATATTCAGTTCAGGTGTAATAATGCATGTATGAATATGACATGTATAAGTCATGAGTAGTCATGTAGTGTACGTGTCAGCCTGAGGCTTACGGAGATGGTTATGCCATCTCCTATCGGTCGCGTCCTGGGAAGCCGAGATGTGACAAATGACTTATGACTTGATTGATAGGTCATGAGTTCGAGTCCAGAGGGGTGCATTTCTTATAAGAGTCTGGGACAACCCGAGATTTTACATGTTCCGCTTAAACCCGAGTCAGGTGATTTGGTGACGTGATTTCCAATTTTTCCAACAAAAAAAAAAAAAAAAACTTCACTCCATGCTAGTAGATTGATTGCGAAATCCTTTCCACCATTATTTTATTTTATAGAGTGATGGCACTTTAATTTAAATTTAGTAATCAACATCTAGTTATTGATTAAAATATAGACATTGTTAAATATTATTTTGATTTTTAATATCCATAATTAGATTTATTTAAATCAATTATTAGATTTATTTATGAACTTTTTGCTAAATTTAACGTGACACTATTCATATGAGCTAATAAAACATAGATGATGGCATTCGGTTAGAGATATCCTTTGTCTCTGGTTTTAATTCCTAAAAACTCAAATAACTCACAAAAGGTGTGCAAATACTGATTGAGTAATTGAGTATAAAGAGTAGTTATCCACAAATACTAACTAAATTTTGATAACGATAAAGAATCTAGTAGAAGACACGACAACAATTAAGTTAACATGAAAATTCAAGAGATGTGTTTTTTTTATAAGAATCTGAGATAATCGGAGATTTTATCTATTCTTTTTAAGTGGAAGTCGAATGATTTGAAAATAAGATTTTCAATACTTAAAAAAAAAAAAAAAAAAAAAAAAAAGCAAGTTAACGTAGAGGCCAAGTGAGATGATACGAACAAAAGCCAACAACCAAAAGAAGATAACGCTAGGGTCCTAATTATAGGTACAAAAGTGCTTTTAGAAAAATAAAAATTAAAGTGCTTTTTAGAAAGCTTAAATGGAGAAGAAAGTAGATTTTATATATATATATATATATATTTTAACTTCTTGGATTTTCTTTCGCTTGATGACACGACAATTTTTTTTATCTTCGTGCCAAACTGCGCATCCTTAACCGTGTTAAAATGCGGACCTATGCTACGCTAAACCATTACATCATTTGAATTATTATTTATCTATCAGAAATGCTAACGAGCGTAGTAAAGATATTTATTAATTTTTTATTTTAGGAAAATTTTGATATAAAAAAAAAAATTAATTAATATTTTGATAATTTTTTCATTTATTATAAAAATAATGTCAAAATTTTTCTAAAATAAATTCTTAATGAATGTCTAAGGACACTCGTTAGTATTACCCTTTATCTATATATCAAGAGTAAATTTTTTTTTTTACTAAGTATTCGTAGAATTAAACTAAAAGATAAAATAATTCAAATTTTAATATTTTAATTTATTAAATTTTGTGTGTTTGTTATTATTTTGTTTCATCATTAATTTAATAAAATGAGCGATGTCTCGTGTTAGCTCGCAACTGAATAGATCATAAATGTACTATATTGGGTTTGGCTATATAAAAACGAGATATACTATCTCATTATCCCACAATTTAATAAATTACAATATCATTTATTGGATACACTCCCTCTATGTGTGTACACACACATATGATTTATTTGGTATTGTGGTTTAACATGTGGTGAGATAATAAAATTATGTATAAGTATAAATACAGTTTTTAAGTATTTGATTAATGATGAAAAATTGTAATTATTAATTGTGATTTTTTTTCAAAAATTGAGTTTTGTAAAAGGTAAAAAATTTAGTTTTTCCCCACCATCAAAATATTAAAAAAGCACACCGTAATGAATTTTTAAACATAAATCAAAATTTTGTAACATCATTTATTCACCATATTTTTTTTTAATAACAGAGCCATAATGTGGTTGTTATGAAATATCCTTTAACTAGTGAATTTAATGACCATTGGGTTTACTTTATTTACTGGTCGTTCCCATGGAGCAAGAAAATGTGATTTTGGAAACGTTAGAAATCACGCCGTCAAATTACCCGATCTGAGTTTAAACAGAACATGTAAAATCACTGGTTACCTCAAATTCTTACAAGAAATGTATCATCTGGATTCGAATGCGGAATTTGACCATTAAATCCTAAATCATATACCATCAAATCATACCAATCGAAAGCCACATTTTTCAATATACTAAAGAGATATTATCATTTTTCCATCCGAAAAATCATTTATGTAAGAAAAACTCAAAAGTTTTAAATAAGTTCGAATTTACACTTGATGTTACAGTTAGTATATTAATTTATACTTTTTAAATTCAACTTTACACCAAAGTTTCAGTTAACATACTAATTTATATTTAAAAAGTTTTAATCAGTGTATTAATTTATATTTAAAAAATATAAATTAGTACACTAAATTAAAATTTTTGGTGTAAAATTAAACTTATTAAATTTTTTTTTGAGTATTTTTATACATAAGTTAATGTTCGGATATGAAAATGATAATTTTTCAATATTAAAAAATAAATAATATTACATTGAAATTTAGATCTTCTTTATCTTTTAGTTTCATCATTTACTTAATGAATTTGTTGATGGTGTTTTCAGGACCTATGTTATTTAAGGAGTACGGCAGGGGTAAAAAGGGTAATTCCCTTCTCGACCGAAATCATTAATGCCGACCCGACCACTAAGAGCACTTTATGATCGGTAACCGAGCACTTGGGTTCAGATGACCGGGCAATTAAAAGATCGACAGCGGCATTCTCAGTTCAAATGACCATTATGACCGACCTCATGAAGACCGAGCATATGGCGAGGCGTGCTCCGGAAGATGACACCATATTCTTGCGGATAAGATGACAAGTTATCCTACTTTCATGGGGAAAACTGGTGAGTCAGAGTCCTAGTAGGATAAAGAAAGTAAAGGTCGTTTTGATTAGGAATCCTTATGGGAAAATGAAATAGTTTTGAGTAGGAATCCTAATAGGAAAAGGAAACCATCTCCAACTGGGAATTCTTGTACAAATAGGAATCTGATTTCTTCACCATTATAAATAGAAGGGTAGAGTGAGTGTAGAGGGGGGAGAGGAAGATCATTACGATCAGACTTGTAAACACAAGAGATATCAGAGAAGCATATCTCAGTAATAAAAGTATCGTTCGTTGTGTGCCCGTGGACGTAGGTGGGATCTGATCCGCCGAACCACGTTAAATCTCCTTGTTGATTGGTGTATTTATCTGTCTTTTGCTAAATTTGCTTTTGGTTTCCCCCATAACCAAACAAATTCACTATTGAAGGAGGATTACCTCGGGAGTGATATTCCCATATTACCCTGAGACCAAAATCCACCGTCAACAGTTGGCGCCGTCTGTGGGGACTCAACAAAAAGCAGCTCGCGTAGTAAGACGATGGCAGAAGATGGAAATCACCGATCGTCAGGGATTTCACCAGATAGTTCGGGAAATCCAGGATAAAGGTCTGTTGGCCGAGCCTAATTTGAGGAGGTTCCCGATTGAGGAGGGAAATAGTAGGGCATACTGTATCTACCATAACGTAAGGGGACATGCCACGAATGGGTGCAGAGACCTGCGGGAGCAGGTGGAAGACTTGGTGAAAGAAGGCTATCTCAGTGTGTACATAGACCATTCGGTTTTTGAGGTCGACCAAGTTGATAGCGGAAGTCATCCGGTCGGATGCGTGGAATGCTGAGATGCAGAGAGGATGTATTAAGAAGAGCCTTGCTTGTAGTGACTCTTGTAGAGTTGCAAGAAAGGCAACGGATCCCAAAAAGGTGAGTAAAACCTCTTCTGACTTAGGTTAACATTTGATTATGCTTGTTTGTTATGGCCCACACAATGATTTTGATATTTGTTTTACGGCTCGGGCCTGCTCTTGTACCGCCGAGACCGATGTCTTTTTCCTGCTCGGGTCTGCTCTTGTACCGCCGAGACCGATGTCTTTTTCCGGCTCGGGTCTGCTCTTATACCGCCAAGACCGATGTCTCTTTTCGGATCGGGCCTGCTCTTGTACCGCCGAGACCGATGTCTTTTTCCGGCTCGGGTATGCTCTTGTACCGCCGAGACCGATGTATTTTTCCGGCTCGGGTCCGCTCTTGTACCGCCGAGACCGATGTCTCTTTCCGGATCGGGTCTGCTCTTGTACCGCCGAGACCGATGTCTCTTTTCGGCTTGGGGCTGGATTTCGTTCCGCCGAGGCCGCTTGTTTATTCGGCTCGGGGCCGGACTTCGTTCCGCCAAGGCCACTTGTTTATTCAGCTCGGGGTCGGGTTACGTCCCACCGAGTCGGCTTCTTTGGACTGGGGATGTAACATTCCCCCAGAGCCAAGTCTTTCTTTTAGCTCGGGGTCGGGTTACGTCCCACTGAGTCATGCTCATTGGTCTGAGGACGAGATATTCCCCCAGAACCAAGTGTCTCTCTTAGCTCGGGGTCCTCGAAAATATTCAGGGACATACCCGATGTAATGGATTCGTGGGAAAGCATAGCACGGGGGATAATGATGCCCCCGTGACGATTGCTAGCTCCAGTGATGCCGGACCTAAGGAGGAATGTGCCCTTAGTATCCCGGACACTCTTTGATCCATTCATCATTTGGATCCAAGAGAGGCGCAACACGGGGATGCGTTGTGCCCCTGTAGCGTGTGTCTGCTCCAGCGTGGTAAGGAGGAGCCCTCGTACAATACACAGGCTCCACAGTGACCCGACGTATAGAGGATGTGCCCTTACCATTTTAAACGCTCTCTGATCGAAATCCTGGTTCGCCGGGACACTGAATTGAAAGATTCAGAATTGTGTTTTGGAGACCTCGGACAGGACGCTGTTTTGAGGCATCCGTGTTGTTGTTTATACTTGCGAAACGTTTTGTTTTGGGATAAGCGATAAGTCGCCCCCGCCTTTTAATTTTATTTTCCAGAGATTTGTTTTTGTTTTTCACTGGTCTGGTAAGGGGACGCCCTTGCCAGATTCGGTAGGGTTTCAAAAGGTTGATTCACTTCCCTTCTGAATAAGTCCCACTTGATTAATCGGCTCGGGGCTGGATTCGTTCCGCCGAGGCCACTTGATTAATCAGCTCGGGGCTGGATTCGTTCCGCCGAGGCCACTTGATTAATCGACTCGGGGCTGGATTCGTTCCGCCGAGGCCACTTGATTAATCGGCTCGGGGCTGGATTCGTTCCGCCGAGGCCACTTGATTAATCGGCTCGGGGCTGGATTCGTTCCGCTGATGCCATTTGATTAATCGGCTCGGGGCTGGATTCGTTCCGCCGATGCCATTTGATTAATCGACTCGGGGCTGGATTCGTTCCGCCGAGGCCACTTGATTAATCGGCTCGGGGCTGGATTCGTTCCGCCGAGGCCACTTGATTAATCGGCTCGGGGCTGGATTTCGTTTCGCCGAGGCCACTTTGTCTTTCTCAGCTCGGGGTCGGAGTACGTCCCACCGAGTCAGCCCTTCGGACTGAGGACGTAACATTCCCCCAGGTCCAAGTGCCTCTCTTCATTCGGGGTCGGGTTACGTCCCACCGAATCAGCCCTTCGGACTGGGGACGTAACATTCCCCCAGGTCCAAGTACCTTTCTCAGCTCGGGGTCGGGGTACATCCCACCGAGTCAGCCCTTCGATCTGGGGACGTAACATTCCCCCAGTTCCAAGTGTCTCTCTTCATTCGGGGTCGGGTTACGTCCCACCGAATCAGCCCTTCAGACTGGAGACGTAACATTCCCCCAGGTCCAAGTCCCTTTCTCAGCTCGGGGTCGGGTTGCGTCCCACCGAGTCAGTCCTTCGAACTGGAGACATAACATTCCCCCAGGCCCGAGCATCTCTCACAGCTCGAGACAGGATCGCATGCCACCGAGCACATTATCGTTAGCTCAGTGGCAAAATTTTCTCCTCACAATCGAGATTGGATCAGTCAGGGGTCAGTACCTCTAAATCTCTGGTACAGATATTACAGAGGATGAGTCATTTTTAGTTTGGACAACAAGAGGAACTTCATCTCCTGATGGAACGACCCAAGTAAGCAATTTGTTTTGAGGTGGAGAATCGTTCTGAATAGGGTCAGCATCTCTAATAACCGAGGATATGAAGATAGAAACATAAGACTTAGTTGATGGCGAAGGCAATTTCTCTGTGATTTCTGGAACGACCACCAGCAAGGCGATCATCACACCATCTTTTTTTATAGTTCCCGGCATCAACTCGCAAACTCGTTGTTACCGAGAACTAGGGGACAGATGTTGATGGTGTTTTCAGGACCTATGTTATTTAAGGAGTACGGCAGGGGTAAAAAGGGTAATTCCCTTCTCTGTCGAAATCATTAATGCCGACCCGACCACTAAGAGCACTTTATGATCGGTAACCGAGCACTTGGGTTCAGATGACCGGGCAATTAAAAGATCGACAGCGGCATTCTCAGTTCAAAGGACCATTATGACCGACCTCATGAATACCGAGCATATGGCGAGGCGTGCTCCGGAAGATGACACCCTATTCTTGCGGATAAGATGACAAGTTATCCTACTTTCATGGGGAAAACTGGTGAGTCAGAGTACTAGTAGGATAAAGAAAGTAAATGTTGTTTTGATTAGGAATCCTTATGGGAAAATGAAATAGTTTTGAGTAGGAATCCTAATAGGAAAAGGAAACCATCTCCAACTGGGAATTCTTGTACAAATAGGAATCTGATTTCTTCACCATTATAAATAGAAGGGTAGAGTGAGTGTAGAGGGGGGGAGAGGAAGATCATTACGATCAGACTTGTAAACACAAGAGATATCAGAGAAGCATATCTCAGTAATAAAAGTATCGTTCGTTGTGTGCCCGTGGACGTAGGTGAGATCTGATCCGCCGAACCACGTTAAATCTCCTTGTTGATTGGTGTATTTATCTGTCTTTTGCTAAATTTGCTTTTGGTTTCCCCCATAACCAAACAAATTCACTATTGAAGGAGGATTACCTCGGGAGTGATATTCTCATATTACCCTGAGACCAAAATCCACCGTCAACAGAATTATTGTACCGTTTAGTGAAAAGTTCGATATTTTATAAGCTAAATACTTATAAATTAACTTATACTATCGATGAAAATACACATATATATTATAAAATATTAAAATTTGTGTTTTTCGATTTTTTTTTATTTAGCGACCTTGTTGGAAGAAAACTCTATACGTATATATTTGAATTGCTAACCGGCTTATTTTGAAATTTGAATGTGACGGAATATTGAATAACGTTTAGATTAAACAAATAAGAATTATTTGAATTCTCATTAAGTCAGTCTTAAAATAACGCTTACATTTTAACAAATAAGAATTGTTTGAATTCTCATTAAAAAATTATGCACCTTATTTTTTCCTATGCAACATTTTTTTTAATAATACTAATTGTACACTTGGGTATTCATTTTTTTTTTATTACAGCCTATTAGAAGGAAAACGGCCACGTCACAGTCAAATATATTTTTTTAAAATATTGGAAATTCTATCATCAAATACCTGATCCGACCTTAAAATGAATATGTAAAATTCTCGACTGTTCAGATTTTTATAAAAAATACACCGATGAATTTGAACCAAAAATTTGAATAATTAAATATTCAAATCATAAATCTTATACTATTAAACCAGATATTTGAGTACCGAATATATAGTAGATAGCAGGGACGCATGCTAAACTATATGCTAACTTGCACAGCTAACCAGAAAAAGAAAATGTCATCAATGTAAATTATATAAAGCATGCCAATGACAAAACAGAAACTACTCAGTGCTCGTTTCTTTTCTGTCTGAATAATTTGAATTGAACCCACCATTGGAATCAAAAAGCTTTGCTTTTTTGCATTTCCTTCATCAACAAGATTATAATAGTAACGGGTTACTGCTAATATGCGCCTCTTTTCTTCAACTTTGGATGCTTCTCTTAAGTCTCTCTCCCTCGGTTCTCGAGCGCTGACCCATTAACAGCGAACTAAAAAACTCACTTGATTATGAAGCTTTCGAGCTTTTTCTCTTTCAAATGATTTTGTTTTCTCCTGCAGTGTTGAAGCTTTAAAGTTTTTTTTACCTTCATAACTTGTAACCAAGTTCATTGCTGTAGTACTACTAATCCTAGTAGCAGGAAAACAAGACAACTTTTGCTTTCAGTTTCCAAGTCAGTCCCTTGGTTTTCTTGTCTTCTTTTAGTTATATTTAAAAATTAATTTCCATTTTATTTTTTTATTGCAGCCTTGTCTTTTTTATATTTGTTTGTTTTTGGTGAGATATAAAGAATTGATTTTTAGAGCTGGGTGGTGTCCCTTTTGTCTTCTTGTGAATGCATGAAGTGCAAGTATAAGCAAAGGATTTTAGGGTGATGGGTTTTTGTCTTTGGGTATATGGAGGTCAGTTTTGGTTGGAAAATCAGTGAACAAGGCAGCCCGTTTGGAGATTTTTGTTGCTGCTTTGTAGGTATGCATGTTCTTGTTTAATTCAAACTGGGTGTTTTTTGTTGTTGCTATTATTGTTGTATGCTTTAGTGCAAGGAAAGAGCTTTAGACTTGGCTTACTTGGAAATTTTGATTTGAAGAAAGCATAGCAATTTGGAACTTTAGTTGAAGTTTTGTTGGAGAAAGAGAGATTTGGCATTTTTTGTTTTTGTTTATTCTAGTTAGTTTGACTCCACCATGTGGCCTGGGGCAATTCTAGTATTTGAATGCATTTATTTGCTGTTATTCTTGACATTTTTGTTTAAATGCCCACAAAATTGATCCTGCATTTTTGTGTTTATGCTCTCTGATGTAGTTTCAAGTTAAAGCAAAGAGTAGAAACTCCTTTTTATTGACAGATGGGGTGTGTTGCATCAAGGATTGACAAGGATGAGAGAGTGCAAATTTGTAGGCAGAGAAAGAGAGTGATGAAACAATTGGTGGGGCTTAGAGGACAACTTGTTGAGGCTCAGTTGGCTTATTTGAGAGCGTTAAAGAATACTGGTGCAACTCTTAGGCAGTTCACGGAATCAGAGTCGTTAGAGCTTGAAAGTAATACCCCCCCTCTTCATGGCCTAGCATTGCCTCCCTCACCACCTCCTCCTTTGCCTCCTTCCCCTCCCCCACCACCCTCGTTTAGTCCTGATTTAAGAAAGGTTGACGGTGATAAAAAATATGGACCTGTTCGTGAAGAAATAATAGAAATCAATGAAAATGGTAGCAGTACTCCACCTCCTCCTTCAATTCCAATCTCTACTTGGGATTATTGGGATCCTTTTAATTCTTCTTCACCCGATCAGCAGCTAACAAAGAGTGAAGCTCTCGAACAAGTAGAGGAGGAAGATTGGGCTGAAACTAAAACAGAATTTGAGGAAGAAGATCGAGAAGAGGAAGCTGTTTCTAATGCACCCCGAGAGATGCCACAGCAGCCTGGGGAACTGGTTGATGATAACTCATCAATGGCGAGCTATTATACTAAAGACACTGCAGAAATGGCTATGGTAGTATGGAGGAGCAAGAAGACCTTGGATGGCATCATCAAGGAGTTAGATGATTATTTCCTCAAAACATCAGCTGGTGGAAAGGAAATAGCTGTTCTTATGCACATTAACAAAGGGGACCATTTTCTTCCTCAGAATTTCGAAGAAAGCAAAAGTAAATGATTTCACCTTACGCAAATATAGGATTTATAAATATATATTTCTCACATGTATTTTACTCCATGTTTAAAATTTGATAGCAGAAACTTGTAAATTGGTAGCTCCACCCACTACTCATCTGTTGTCATATTTTGGTACTTGAATGGCTGTGATTTAATTGTTGCACTGTTGGTCTTGCTCTAGTTTCACAAACAAATATATGTATAGTTGGTTTCGTTTTTGGCACCGAAACTAGAACTTTGAGCTCTACTCAGTAGACCAAGCTGTGATTTCTTATTGGAAAACTGATTGATAAGGGTTTCAGAAGTTCCCCTTGAAATTATAATAACTGTACATTTGACAGGGAACAGGAGCAGTTCTTCTAAGGTCTTTAGTGCCTTGTCAGGGAGTTGGTCTTCTAGGTTACTTCAATTCAGGCAAAGTGATGCCCCTTTGGGCGGTTCTGGTGAACCGTGCGGACCTGGAGCTCATTGCGTCACACTTGCAAAACTATATGCTGCAGAGCAGAAACT
Source organism: Zanthoxylum bungeanum (assembly GCA_019454045.1). Classification (NCBI taxonomy): domain Eukaryota; kingdom Viridiplantae; phylum Streptophyta; class Magnoliopsida; order Sapindales; family Rutaceae; genus Zanthoxylum; species Zanthoxylum bungeanum. The sequence continues at coordinate 32,751 of SKCR01037926.1, read as the reverse complement.
TTACAAGGAAGTGAAGGTAAGATTGAAATATGACTCATAGTTAAGAGACACATGCAGTCAGCATATGTGATTCTTGAGTAAGATGAAGGGAAATGGGAAAAGAAAAGGAACAAAATATATTTTTTATGACATGGTTTCTCAAGGTCGTTAGTGCCTTGTTGTGGAGTTCTTGTAGGTCACTTCAATTGATTACTAACTGTTCACTTGTGTTTATTTTCCCTTGCTTTCTGTTTTTATATTTCGTATTAATAATGTTTTTCTGTAATTGTCTCATTGTATAGGAGGAAGAGAGAACCAAAATAGAGCATGAGAAGAAATCCATGATACTGCAAAAACAAGAAGAGGAAAACCATGACTGGCGGCCCAAGACTGAGAAAATTCGCTTGTCAGTTGACAGTTTGGAGATTGACATAAGACGCCTGCAACATTCGATAAGTGATACTCGTTCATCAATATTGAGCCTCATCGATGAGGAGCTGTATCCTCAGCTGGTTACACTGGTTTCCGGGTAAAAGTTGTAAATTTTGATGTCTTATATATGAGTAAATCTTTGGTGCAACAGTGGTATGGATGATGTGGTACCACCAACCAATTAAAAAATAACATGTTTAATTTTCTTCCTATTTTTTAGTTGTTTTTTGACTTTTTAGCACGCGTGGCAAATGATGATTGGCTTGTTGCATGGATGACGTGGTACCACGGTTGCACCAAAGATTTTCTCCTTATATATTGCAAACTCTTTATATCATGTGGCGTTGCATTATATTTAGGTAGAATGGAATGATAAAAATTAACAAAGACCCAGAGCAGCAGTAAAAGGTGCAAAGGCATTTTATACTTGGCTAACTAAAATCTCTGCTTCACCAAAATGAGTGTTAACCACATAAATGCCTGGTTAGTTCCATATTAAGTTTGATGAGAGTTGCCATTTCATGGATCATCTATGCCATAATCCATGCATGGGGAGCGGTCCCCTTGGTGAATTAATTAACTAGCGGATAAAAGCAGTTGTTTTTTGAGAGTGTCAACTCTCACTTCTGTTGAATTTTTAATTGCTGCTGAGGGAATCTATGATGTGAAAGATGTTTCTTGGAAACTGTGATTTCCATCTTGATGATTTGAAGTAATTAATACATTGGAACTTGGAATTCCATTTTCTTTCAAATAATCAATTAGGGTTGGGCATTTAGAAAACTATATAACATTGAGTTTATTCCAAATCCACTTGTGTGAAACCATGAATAGGAGGTTCAAAGATGTCCCCATAGAAAAGTTGTGACAAGGGAATTTGAATCACGAGATTCCAAAATAGGCCCAAGCTATCCTTTGCCATTGATGGAAACTTAATATCTTCAATGTACAATTCATATTTTGGTTTTCTCCTCCTCTAACTTTGCCTTATTTGCTTGAATCCTACATAGGCTGACGCGTATGTGGAGAACAATGTATGAATGTCATCAAGTTCAGAACCATATTTCGCAGCGCTTGAATCATCTCACTGATAATCAAGGCACTGACTTTACCACTGATTATCATCACGAGGCCACAGCTCAGCTTGAGACTGAGGTCACTTCCTGGTACAACAGTTTCTGCAAACTTACAAAATTTCAACGAGACTATGTAAGAACCCTGTCTGGATGGATCCAACTTGCTGATTGTCTTGTGGATGAGCATCAACAGAGTAAAAGCTCATCTGCAATTCGTAGGCTCTGTGAAAATTGGCAGCTTGTTTTTGACAAATTACCTGAGAAGGTACTTTTGCTTTATACTCATTTGGATATTACTACATTTCGTGAATTCTTGTTGATCTAAGATTGGAATTATTCATGTAAATATTGTAGATTAGCATCAAAATTCTATTCCTTGCTTACTTCTTCTGCTTTTCCTGTCACTAAATAAGGGTTGCGTGCTCTAGCTTTATACTTGGTTTGCATAATAACTAAAAAAGTCATAGTTTTCCTGTCTCAGGCATGTTTAGTTAGGAACCAGTAACTGAGAGGATGTCATTTTTGCATGTCCTGAGTCGACATAGCCATATCTCGATTTGAGCAACAGAGTTCTGAGGCACTGATATCCAAGTGAACAATGTCAGTGAATAGCTTGTGTTCAATTTGATTTTATGATTTTGTTTCAGTGTTCTAAAATGAAGCTATGTGGGAGTGTTCTGTAAACAATCACACTATTTTCAGATAAGGTCATTTTTATTTTGATACAGCAGTGCCTGCTGTGTGAAGTTCTCTCTTTTAGCCTCACTTGAGGCAGTAATCTTCGTTAATTTGATATGCATACAGGTACCATCAGAGGCCATTAAGAGCTTTTTATCAGCCATCCATGCGATTTTCCTGCAGCAGATAGAGGAACGGAGCTTACACAAAAAATCTGATAGGCTTGAGAAAAGGTTGCAAAAGGAGTTGAACTCACTGGCTGAGATGGAGCAAAAGCTTGAAGGGAGCTTTGCCGTAGGAGTTGAGCGCACTGAGTTGAGCCCTAAGCATCCTTTAACCCTCAAGGCTGCCAAAGTTGAAGCCTTGAAGAAGCGGGTGGAAGCCGAAAAGGCCAAGTATCTGAACTCAGTGCAGATTACCAAGGCCATGACTCTGAACAACCTGAAAACAAGCCTCCCCAATGTATTCCAGGCATTGACGGGATTCTCAAATGCTTCTGCTAAGGCCTTCAAGGATCTTCATAGCCACATCAAACTAGCAGCTCGTTCTGATGCACCGGAGAACCTGGAAGACCAGGACAACGGAATCTGTTAAAATATGATGTGAAGTGGCACAGAGTCATCCGATTTACATGTCCTTATTCAAGTACGTTGATCAAATTATGATGTTTATATCAGAAGATGTTGCCTTATTGACGGTATTAGAAGAATGATGATTTATATGCCAAAGGTCAATCAAGTTGATCCTTCATTTCTACTTGCGTTGCATCAAGACATTTGAAATTTTGAATGCAAAATTAGCCAAGTAATTACGGTTTCTCAGTTCAACTTTAGTACTATTTGAATAATCTGTATTATTATAGCTTCATTACATATGTCAAGTGAGGTCGGGAAATATCTAAGTTAAAGAAAGACCAGTATGCTATTGAGCTTAACGAGATATTTTTTTTATATTTTTTTGTTTGCGGAGAAAACAGTGGAAAAGAAAGAAAATGTTGATTGATATCTCACGTAAAAAACCCCATCTCAGCTCTTCAAAAAGTTCTAGCTTTATCATTATCCAAACGATGCAAGATCCAAAACCCACAAGCATTTTTTTCCTACATTTTTTTAGCAACCAAACTAACCAAAACCCAGAGCGACAGTCCACCACCATGTATCAAAAGAGAAAATGACTATTTACCTCTAAATTCAATCGAAATTTCTTGATATTGCTTCAGTTTTGAGTAGAAACAGAACTGAAACACAGGCAAGTGAATTCACAACAAACATGGGTTCCACGAGTTAGTTATTTATAGTTTCAAAGACAACAACAATAAGCAGAGACTATTGTCAGTCACTGTTACAAGTTACAATAATAATACCGACCCTCTAATGCAAAAGTAATAACTCCATTTTGGCTGCTTATAGATTCTACACTATTGATATCTATTTTGTCAATTTAGATCAACCCAAACTTTATATGTTACAGATTGTCGTCTCTAATTTCTTTAATACTTGAAATATAAATTACTTCCTAAGATTGAAGTGTTTGATCTTCAACAGACCTGACAGGTATAATTTTTCCAAAAATTTGAGGTTTCAATCAACTACTTACTCCAACTTGGCTTAGCTAGTCCTCTAATGGCTTCTCAATGGATTTTCCCTTGAGAAACCCCCTTAAGAATCCCCCTCCGGAAGTGAATTAGAGAGAAACCTAGCAAATGGCAATGGCAACTGGCAAGGAAGAACATTCCATCCTTATCTACTGCCTTTACCAAGATTTTATCTTACCACACGTGTTCTTACTATCAAGTTGAATAATACAAAGAAAGCCTAGGAATGGCACAAGTGTGGTAACTGGAATCTCTAGCCAATATCACATTGCAAATACGGAGATGAAGAGCCGAAGAGGAGGAGGAGGAGGAGGACCACATGGTGAAAATTTGTAAAAGGAAATATGGTATACAAATCCAGTCACCCATTGTATAATTTTCTACTGCAAGTTCTTTTATAAAATACAAACAATAATTTTATCCTAGTTTTTTTTTATACAATGTCATTATATTTCAAGGACACGTAAATTATTGGTCCAAAACTTGGCTCCGAGTGAAATCTACCAAAAGTAGGGTTTCCTGTAACAACCTGTGATTGTGATGAATAGAAGAAAACTCCAGTTGACTGTGATGAGTTACCGGTGTAAGTCAACGGCATATGAACAGAGCTGTGAAGTCTTTCTTCAAAAGACCAGAGAAATGCTACTCCCTACATTTCAACTTGGTCCCAGTCAATTGATCTCTCTTCAATACCATAATCTGATTGATGGTATTGATGGAGCTTGTTCCGGGCCAACCTGCTCATTACAGCAAGACCTGCAGAAAGGAAGACGATAGATGAGTTCATTCAGTAGTAAAATATCTTTGCAAAATCTAAAATATATAATCCGAGAGCTAACTCTATTCTTGACCTACATCCGGATCATTATAATCAAACCATCGGAATGGCAGAGTCGGCTGTATATTAAAGTATATAAATACAATCGATACCAGATTAGTGATGAAGACAATAACTTAAACAATCAACACAAATAAATAAATCTTTCAAGAATATATAATTGTTGACTGAGCGTGAAATAGATAAACATGAATGGTTATGCATATCATGTGTTATAAGACATGCGTGCCTGTGATTTCTAGTGCCTGTTTAAATTACTGCAATCAGACTTGCGGCTTATATGAAAAAACCAACTAAAATCACTTATTAGCCAAACTTAACATTATTTTCTACAATAATAATGACCAAAATGATAGATCTAATTGATAAAGGAGGGGAAAAAAATCCACGCATTGAGAGATTAAATCAATGCTGTCTCAAGGTGAGAGCTTCAACTGATAGGAGAGGAGGGTTCCGAAAGATTAAAAGAAAAAGGGATAGAAGGGAATTATACTTGTGCATCCATAAATAAGATGCAAGATCCACATTGATAAATGCCGAAATTCATGGGCCTAACTCAACCCAAAAGTTAGCTTGATAATTTTGTCCCATGCTTATATTTTGAATTCATTTGATCATCTCAGCCGATATGGAATATTTTCCTCAACACTCCCCTCCTGTGGAGGCCAGTCTTTGCCTGGTCCGTGTCAAGCGGGCAGGTAGTGTGGACCAATTCCTACATGAGTGGCTCTGATACTATATTGAAATTCATGGGTCTAACTCAACCTAAAAGCTAGCTTGAGACTAGAGTTGAGGGTTGCTCAATGCTTATATTTTGAATTCATTTGTTCCTCTCAGCCGATGTGAGATATTTTCCTCAATTATAGATGTAATGCAATAAGCGGCTTTAGATTTGTACCTTCAATCATTCTATAAAGGGATGACCACCATCCGTCAGTAGAAACTTCATATTGGCTCAGCGACTCTTCAATTTCTTTGTCATGCTTCCCTTCAAGAACTCCCTGCAAAGTTACAACTGCATCCTTTGTTTTCTTGAGAATATTGTTCTGATCTTCAACTTCCAAACGTTGAAGGTCATTATGAGATGAAGTAAGGCTAACAGCAAGGGCATACTGGGCTGCGGCAGCCCAACGAGAAGAGGCCAGCCACCTCCTTTGTCCATCTAATTGCTTGTTCTCTTCCCGCAATTTGTTTTCCCCTTCCCCTCCAAGTACTAAGCTGCGTAGGTACTGAGCATTTGCAGCCCCTGTGCTCTGAACCATCTTAGAGAAAGCACTTCCTTCATTTGACAACAGCTCCTCTGGTGTATCATATTCAAGAACCTGAAGAACAGAAATTTTGGCACTCATCACCCCAGATAAAGAAAAAGGGGGTAAACAAAAAACAAACAAAGAAGCTGAATATTGAATGATGAATCTAAAAAATCCATTGGAGGATGCCCGAATTTCACATTGAAAACTTATTGCATGCATCATCTAACTGCAGTATCTTTTTTCTGAAGAAATTTATTCACAACGGTCGCAATAAAAATAAAGAAACAAGGAGAGTGAGAAGCCTTAGAAGGTATACCTGGCCAGAATCAAGCAGAAGAATCCGGTCACAGTCAATGATGGTATTGAGTCGGTGAGCTATGATAAGCATAGTACACGATTTAAATTCTTCTCTTATGGTTTTCTGAATAAGTGCATCTGTTCTAACATCAACAGCTGCAGTTGCTTCATCAAGAACAAGTATCTTAGATCTCCGCAATAATGCCCGAGCAAGACTTAATAGTTGCCTTTGTCCAACACTGAAGTTCTCCCCTGCCTCCGAGACCTGGGCAAAATGCAATGAAGATTCTTTATAGTTCACAGCTCACAGATTTATTGTAGAATTCACGAGAAAAAGAATGTGATTGTGTAGATTTGTACAGATTATAGACTGCAGTAAGCACCAATTGACTTCTGAGTCCATCTTAACGCGCAGTAATTAGTTTTATTCATGTACCTGTGCATCCAGACCCAAAGAATTCCTGCGTATGACATCCTTCAAATGTGCCCTCTCTAAGGCCTCCCAAACATCGGCATCGCTATGTTCACTGAAAGGGTCAAGATTAAATCTTACAGTTCCTGAAAAGAGAAGAGCAAAATGGTGGTCCAATTATACTTCATAGTTAAGGAATTTGTTATACTAGGGCAACATATATAAGCACCAGCAGTCACGAATGGGCTATGTAATGAGTAAAATATATAATAATTGTTTATACAATCAGTAAGATAGACTGCTAAATAACTCAAAAGGGCACTGATGAGTGATGATAATAGAATATAACTTAAAATTTTGTCAAGTGCACTGAGCAGTTGCTACCACTATATCCGAGATTGAGGATGATGTGTACCTGAGAAAAGAACTGGCGATTGTGGTATGATACCAAGTACTTTACGCAGGTCCATCAATCCAAACTTTGCAATGTCAAAACCATCAATCAAGATTCTTCCTCTTTCCAGCTCTACAATTCTAAATAACGCATTGAGCATGCTAGATTTCCCAGCACCAGTCCTTCCAACTATCCCTACCTTGTCACTCGGAGGAATTGTAAAAGACAATCCATGCAGGACTGGAGGAAGCTCAGGCCTGTAACGTAGGACAACATCCTCAAATTTTATGGATCCTGATGAAGGCCATCCAGGAGGGGGACGATTACTCTCAATAACAAGTGGAGCCTCTGAAGGTAACTCTATGTATGTGCCAACACGCTCAACAGCATTTAAACTGTTCTCAGCCAAACTTGCAAGTCTAAGTACACCAGTCAACAAGCTTGTAATATTTAAAGCATAACTTAGAAGAAGACCCATAGTTGATGCAAATGCCTGCTGGTTTTCAGCCCTACCATTCTGCAAAACAGCAAAAGTGGCTGTCAACCAAATCATCAGGCCTCCCACTGTTTCCAAACGGATTGCAAGCCAGCGATTTGCACTCATGTTCACGAGAGTGTATCTGATATTGTTGTCCATAGATTTCCCATTAATATCAGCCATCCGATCATAAGCTTTATATGCACGTATAGTAGACAAACCATTCAGCGCTTCACCAAATTGTGCGTAAACAGGTGATCTTGTTATGGAATCCAAACGTTTTACTTCACGGGCCGTACTCTGTAGAAACAAAAGAAGCATACATTAAAAATAATAATAATACTTCCAAAAGCAAAAGATATCAACTAATGGAATAATCAGTCTGCATATCAAGACTGAAAAACTCAAATATACTCATTCCAACAAATTAGAAGCATATCCACGACAACGAAATCGAATGCACTATTATAGCCTTTGAAGTACAAATTATCATTCATGCCACCTAAGGTATGACAAGTAGTAATAATAATAATTGAATGCACTATTATAGCCTTTGAAGTACAAATTAGAAGCATATCCACGACAACGAAATGAACCAATTGGGAATCAGGACGTTACAATGGAAGACGTTGTGGGGAATAACACTGCCTACAAGAGTTATATTTTTAAATTCAGTAGTGAGCCTCTGGTTCACTACCATTCTAACTTCTCTTCGATAGAAAATTGTACTGTTTCTTATCAGAAAAGAAAAAAAGGAATGCAAGATGGCAAGAGGAGGTGCGAGTGAGTAAAAGATGAGAGACCGACAGCCAAGATGGGATCATCATTCATGCTAAACAAGAAAATGTTTTTAAAGTTGAAAGCTTACAAGGACAACAAAGACCCAAACAATCATTAGTGACAGAAATACCGGTCAAAATGAAGGCTCATAAACTGAAAAGGACGTGTCCTCTCAACAAAATGTCAGAATGGGTTAATATTGCCAGCACTAAGATAATGAAACTTGGCTTAGACTGATTCACATCAAATTCTATTCAAGACAACATAGGCTACCAGTCAACTTAAGAACACTTTTGGGCATTTGATGGTAAAAAATATGGAATAACTTAAATAGTGAAAAAGTAGCCACTGCACTTCCCCAAGAATAAACCCACTACCACAGGTTGTCAAACTAATACTCTTTTAAGGTACCTATGCAGGAAATGATATGAGTGGTTGCCACCCATTCAGTAGCACACCAAATCCAGGTTACAAAATGCATGGACAGTAGGGATGGAATTTCATGTACCTGATAATACAGATAGGCTGCATAAAACAAAACCAATAGCGGCATTATAGCCCACAGAGACATAGTGCTGACAATTCCAATCAAGACAAAAGTAGAAAGGAGCTGTGACACTTGGCCCATAAACATATTCACAAATATGGCCACATTACGATCAATGTCGCCTAAATCCTTTGCAAACCTATTGATAATCCGTCCCAATGGATTGGTGTGGAAAAAGACCATTGGAGCTCTTAACATGGAATGAAGCATAGCGTCATGCAACCTTTTGGCTGCATAAAGGCTTGATATGATCAACCAATAGGAATTTGTCAATGTCACCAAAACCTGAAACCCAAAAGAAAAACTATGTGATAAGCAATGCTACCACAGCATCCAACACTAATTATGTGAAGCAGTTAAATAGTACTCCCTATCTTTGTATAGGCCCCAAAAAAGGCCCCTAAAGATGGCAGGACAAGAAAAGAAGATTGGCGTAGGATCAGTGAGGAAATTTTACTTTTTATTTTTAAGCCAAATAATATATAACTTAACTCATACCTGACCAAATGACAGAACTGAGTATATTGTATTGTAGAAGAGAGGTCCATGAATCTTTGTAGAACTTTGATCTGTCCAATAACTCAACCATGTGCTACTGGAGACTCTTAAAGTTTCCGTTAAGATATAGCAAAGAAAAAGCATCATTACCACCCATAGGCCTCCTAATGCATCCTTGTACCTGGGAAAAGAGAATCATAAGTTCAAAAATATAAAAGGGGAGAAGTAAAATTATATAAGTCATCCAGGTATCTTGCCAAACTGCCATTGAAGGAACAAAAAACTCAGCCCATAAGAACATCCCCCCTTTCTCGCATGCACAGACACATACCCACTATATGTCTGCATAAACATATCTTTTTGCACACACCCGGAGAATACATATTCAACTGAACTGCTGGGATAATTTGTACATAATAAAAGTAAACTGAATTTAATATGCCGCCCGCAAAAGGAAATATGACACAACTGCAAAATATGCTTAGCCATTCCTCACCAGAAGAATTATACAGAAAAATAGGCAAAAGAACAAAAAAAAAAAATTATACATATTATAAATTGGAGGATGCATATAGAAGCAATACTTTATCTTTCTAGGTAACAACCCTAGGAAGCTTACTCTGAAATTCAGTAATTCTGAAGTATCTAGATAAAATTTATATGTTTAAATTCTTGAGCAGCTGGAATGCATGGGGTTCATTAGGAGGTAAAACAACATCCGAGAAACCATATATCTTTCTGTTTATTATAGCTATCAATCTAAATTCAAAAGAGAACTTGCAACACTATACACAATTTAAAGCAAGGAATAAAAACTACATTTCTCACCTAGATAAAACTTTCCAACTGACAACACCTTTTTCCCGTTCTTCCTGCTTAATAAGAACCGACTTTCCTTCTTTTGGTTTTTTTGCATTGCTTCCATCCTTTGGCAAATCATTGCCTACCCCATTGGCAAGAGGTTTTGAGGTCATGTGATCAACAATCTCCCCGTCTTCTTTTTCTTCCACATACTCTTCCATTTTTCCCGCATTTTCCATCAGCTTCTGGAATAGCTCGCCACTATTGGAAAGGTCCTCAAAGGTTCCCTCCTCTTTTACCATACCCTCATGGACCAGGATAATTCTATCAACCTGTGACAGAAAGTGCAACTGGTTTGTGACAAGAACTCTGGTCTTCCCACCTAATTCTCCCTTGATGCATCTATCAAAAACCTGAAAATGATCCACGATGCAGATTAGCCCAGCATGAAACAATATCAATGCTATGCATCATTAAAAAATCCTATAGAACCATATACAACAATACACTATGAACCATTACGGCATTACCTGACGACCCACGTGAGCATCCAAAGCACTTAAGGGATCATCAAAGATATAAACATCTGAATTGGAATACACGGCCCTAGCCATGGAAACCCTTTGCTTTTGCCCACCACTAATATTAACTCCTCTTTCACCAATCTCAGTGAGATCACCACCCTAATCATCAACCAAGAGAGATGGACAAAAAACTCGGGTCACATTGACAAATAACAAGGCCAATCTTCACCTCTATAAAATCTACGTAGATCAATAATGACAGCTGAAACACTTACAGACAACAAATCGAGATCATGTTGTAATGAAGTGACATCAATTGCCTTCCCATATCTTGCTGGTTCGAAGGCAGATCCAAATAAAATGTTATCACGTACCTAAGAAAAAAAATAGCTCGTGTAATTACGACAACCAAGTTATAACAAGTACATTACTTGCCACTTCTGGTATGCAAGATCTAATAGTTCCAACATTACCCAATTTGACCATGTTTACACAAGAGTCTTATCATATTTATGCTATAACGATTGCAGCAAAATTACATAGCAATCATTTGATCTTTATAGAAGCGCAAATAAGAGTCCACATATATAAACACAAAACATAAGAATGCTCCTACTTACAGTTGCATTGAAAATCCATGAAATTTGAGGAACATAAGCTACCGTCCCTCTGCTAACAGCAGTTGCATCAGACACTGGAGGAAGCTCCCCAAGCATTGCCGCTATAAGAGAGGTCTTTCCTTCCCCTGTACCACCAACTACAGCGACCAGGCTACCAACTGGTATATCCAGATTGATATTAGACAATGTAGGCCTCTCTGCCTGGAATAAAAATCAAAGCTTTCAAAACTGAAACGTGAACAAGACAAGGTTTTCATACATATATATATAGACAAGGACTCAACATCAATACGGAGAGCTATTACATGTAAACAAGGTGTAATTTTTTTTAAAAAAAGTGTAAAAATCAAATCTTTCAAAACTGAAATGTGAGATAGAAAAGGTTTTCACACATATATATGCACACAAGGACCCAATGTCAATACGGAGAGGTATAACGCGAAAACAGGGTGAACAAGAGATAAAAGTGTAGGAATTAGACCTTGGAATCCCAAGAAAAGTATCCATTTCTTATGGAGATGGCTGGTAATCCAGAAATAAGGGGAGGATTAGGTAGAAGAACTTTCTCTTCAGCTAGTAGAAACTCCTCCATGCGTTTCAATGATACATTTGCATTTACCACCTGTCAAGCCACTACGGACGTTAGTTATTAGTAGCTGAGAAACAATGCAACCAAATTCAGTAGATGCATAATCAGTGATATTTTTAACTATCGAAACAATCCATTTAATGTTTTTATATTGAAGAAGATCAGTAAATAATATATGGATAGGAAAGCAGTATAGTTCAACTGCAAGTGTAGCTTGCACAATACATATAGCAAGAAAGAGAGTTGTAGAATATAATGGAGCAACTTCTTGTAGTAAGATTATTAGATGGATGTATTCATAGAATTTGCATCCAATATACAATCAACAAAGAATATAACAGTTAACACAACCAACTTAATGTATCCTGATATGAAGAAACTATAGAAACTGAATAGTGACAACAGTGACCAAAATCAATCTTCTGTACATGGAAAATGCAGAATACAACTAACACCCGATGATTGTTATAGGCATAGAAGAGAACCTGAGTTATCATATTAGGAAGCATGAACAAGGGAAAGCGAAGCACGGCAAACAGAGAAAGAGATGTAAATGCCCGAGCAGGTGTAAGATCCCCTCCAAGCAATGTGAACATGCCAAATGAAACCACAGTCACAAAAACTGGGATGCTGTTCAGTATAAAGCTATTACACTGCATAACGAGAAAAAGAATCAGAAACATAAAAGAGAACATAACCAAACAAAGCCATGGTCCCCAAGGTAGATACATGTATCCATACATAGAATACCATCAGTGTAATCAAGAGTCGATGATACATAAGCATCATGAAAGGTGAAGCCATGATCAGGAGAGTGGTATAAACAGACCAGTTAAGGGTTACAAATGTAAATAAATAGTATTTATTCAGACGTTTCAATCATCACATTTGTCTCTCATTAGCTGTGAACTTAGACTCCCAAGAAGAATAGTTCAATCCATGCTTCTTATCATTTGACAGATGCACTCTTCAAAAATCAATTAGATATCATAGAAGAACCGACACTCTTATACTGCATTTAGTTTCACTTTTGGCAGGCATTCAACAGCATTACGTGGCTGGTAAGTTCTCATCACTAGGATTGTGTAAAAATGAATGCAGAAAAACAAAAATAAATGTGTGGCACATTATGCAATATGAAAGGCAAAAATACTAATAAATTTGCAATCCAACTTCTAAATGAAGAAAATTTTTCAAAAAAACGAAATAAAATTTGAATGATTGCAGTATAGATTTACATTATATAAATATTATTATAGAAGTTTCAATCATCACATTTGTCTCTCATTAGCTGTGAACTTAAAGACTCCCAAGAAGAACAGTCCAATCCATTCTTCTTACCATTTGACAGATGCGCTCTTAAAAGATCAATAAGATATCATACCAGAACCAACACTCTTATACTGCATTTGGTTTCACTTTTGGCAGGCATTCAACAGCATTACGTGACTGGTAAGTTCCCTCATTTTTATCACTAGGATTGTGTAAAAATGAATGCAGAAAAACAAAAATAATTGTGTGGCACTGGCACATTATGCAATATGAAAGGCAAAAATACTAATAAATTTGCATTCCTATTTTTGAATGGAGAAATTTTTTCAAAAATATCAAATAAAATTTGAATGATTGCAGTAAAGATTTACATTATATAAATCTTATTATATATATATTTTTAAATATTATTGGCCATACCGCTGCTAGGAGTTGTGCTTTGCGGAACCAGGACAATTCTTCATTTCGAACACTTTGAACTTTAGATTGGAAACTATTCTCCCATGCATAACACCTGTGACATTTCCAGAAAGTCAAATTTGTCCATAAATGCCCTCATATTGTTTAAGAAATGTAGAATATTTGCTATCGGTATGATTCTTACTTCACTGTGTCCATTGCAGCCAAAATTTCATTCATAAGCCCAATTCGCTTGTCTGTACGATGCAAACCCTCCTTAGTCAATTTCTGCATTCTGCTTATGATAAAAGTCTGTTTCCCACAAAACAATAAAAAGATGAGTACCACATAATAAAGGAGACAGAAATGATTAGAAAATAAAGTAATGCATTGTAATGTACTGAAATGCTGAATAAAGGTTTAAGTTGGAAGCTGAAAGACAAAAAATTCAAGTAAATAACAACAGCAGCAACACGACAAGAATAACAACAATAATAGTTTTTGATAAGTATAAAAAATTCAGAAAACAAATATGTTAAGCCAGTGAAGAGAAAGGTCAGACCAATAAAACTAAACAAATCCACAACCAACGATAACTCGAAAGACAGACAACAACCAAGATATAAAACTCTTTACCTGTAGGGGGAACATCAGAACTAGCAACAATGCACCAATAAGTGAAGCCACACCCAACTCTTTAAAGAGGAGAACAAGAGAGATGACAATACGAAACGGAGCTGACCACAGAGTGTGAAGTGCTTGGCATACTTGCTGTTAAAAAAATGAACAGTCAGTAGCAAAATAGTGCAATCAGCTTCTGCACAGGCAAGTGATTTTTTTTAAAACCATCAACCCATAAATTCTTCAATGTGTATTCCAGGTTTGAAACTAAGGACTACTGCTAGACTTTAAAACATATACTAGTCAAGAAAACCCACAGAATAAAAATATCTCTAGTAGATGACCCAAGGAGATTTTAACATTTCCACCTTTTGAACAATCCGGACCAGCAATTCTTTGGACTCAAAGTTACTAAACGATGGAAGAAGGTGCAACCATTGGCTTAAAAAACTGCATAATCAATGCGTTGGAATTCACGATTTGTCTTTTAGCAATTTTTTTGTACAAAGAGTTCATGGACAGGATTTTAAAATATGCGATCACTTGCTCATACAACACACACAAGGACATAACTAGGAGAAAACAAGTTTTAACAACTAATTACAGCAAAGTAAATGAATATTTCATTCCCATGAGCATGAGTAACTAGTAAATACTGTATGGAACAGCGTTTACATCAGATAATGCCCAAAGGCTAAAACTTAATTATCTACAATGGTCCATTTTAAAGATGTAGAGTCGAGACACCTTGAGAGATGAAATCTATCAACATCATAAAACAAAATGCAAATATATGAGAAAAGAGCATACCTGAAGTTGTTCAGCATCAGTTGTCATCAAGTTGGTTATCTTCCCAGATGAAAAGTTCTTACGAGCCTCATGGGTTATTCTAAGAGATTTTCGAAATACAGAAGCAACCTGAAAAAGAGTCGAATACAGCAAGATGTCTAAAGCGAAGACTAGTATTCGTATCTATCAATAAACAAAATGCAAATCAATGTTCAAAAATACGGATAATGCCTCGAGGCGGTCGGCCGTTGAGGCGCGAGGCGGGCGCCTCAATCTGAATGTCAAAAAAAATTAAAATCATAAAATCAGCATATTAAAAGCATCCACAAGTCCAAAACACATTCATTTATCCATAATCAGAAAATGACTAAAATTGACAAATCTTGACATATCCTAACCGATTGTCATTTCTACTTTAGATTATGATATTTTATTTTTATTGCAAGTATTAAAATAAGTAAGATTACCATATTTTTATTGCAAATATCCAGGGTGTGTTTACTTGAGAAATGAAAATGAGGAATGGAAATGAAATGGTAATGATTCTTACTAGGTAGTCAATTTTTAATTTGTAAAATTAATTTTTAAATCTGTTCAACCAGATTAATGTCACTTTATTTAAATGAATCAAGTCCAAAACAAAAACCTGAAATACAGGCCCAAATATTAAAGCCCAAACCCAACACAGCCCAACCCAAAACCCATGTGAGGCAATATTATTTGCCTATCTATAAAAGGGTTTTGCCTATTCTCTTTTCATTAACCCCCTCTCATTTTCTTCTTTTGCTGCAGCAGCAACCTTCATATCATTTCATCTCTTTATTATCTTGCAAAACAATAACAAATGAATCCTCTAGCACCATTATCAGAAGAGCCCATAAACGAAGAACAATACAGCAGCATCACAAAATGACTTTCATGTATGTCGACATCTCCGATTTTTTTTACGTCACCTCTTCGTTGACGTGGGGAGGCCGTCTCACGCCGCCTCAGCGTGTGGCGGCATGAGGAGGCCGCCTCAGGCAAATGAAGCGGGTTGAATCATAAAACCCGCCAGAGGCGGCTGCCTCCAAGCGCCAACGTCGTGAGGCGGCGACAACATTGATGCAAATAGTACAAAACAAAGATCTACTCTAGTAGCGAAAATAAAAATTTTCATCCAAACCCACAGCACAGCAGAAGAAGATGCAAAAGACTCAATAAGGCAAGCCGCAAGCATTAAAAACAGAAAGTCCTTCCACAAAAATTCAGTCCCAACTACTAGGAGCTACGTGAAAAGGTTGGTATAAACAATAGAAAGGTATTAGACAATAAAAAAGATCGGTATAAACAATAGAAAGGTATTATACAATAAATCAGCATGGGATACTCCAAGATGCACATTATATTACAACATATCAACATAATTATTAAGAAATAAATTGAAGTTACCAAAGTAGATCTCAGCCGGAAACCAACACGCATGACATTTTGAAAGTATTGAGCCTCGCACAACACCCCCAATACCTGGATAAAGTTACTCCAAGTCAGAAACTGTATGTTCTGATTAGTACATGTCTACATGAATAATTATTTTCGCAGAAAATAAGAAGATTCCCATAATAGCAACGTCCTGTTTTTTAAGTTTAAGAAATGAAAAATGATATTAATAAATGGCCTAAATTTATCAAGATGCAGAAGAGCCAGTTAACAAAATGTTACAGATTCTTCTCCTGAATGAATGATGCAAAATATTATTTCAAGGGGGAAAGGAGAAGAAAATAAATGTGGGAACCAATTCACTCCAAAACAGAATTACCAAATACACCATCGTTGCCTAAAGCATAAGGGAGTTAAGCATACTTCCTACGTGATTGAAAAAGTTAAGTTTACACCACTGAATATTCTCCTCAAAATGCTAAGTGCCCTAGCGGTCTAAAATATTTTATAAATAAATTTGAAAACTATAGACTTACAGGTTAAAACTTGTCCTGATAAATTTATATCTGACAGTAAAATCCTACATATATTAAATAACTAGAAAGACAAATGCATGCAAGCAAATCCAGTATGAAAAGGTCAAAATTCTCTATAAGCTCTTCATGTGAAATATAGGTTGTGCCATTCACTTCAAAACAAATTTTTATTCTTGTTTTGGGAATTCTAAATCCTACAATAAGAGTTTTAAGTGTGAGGCAGTTACAAACAGTGGATCAATGTGATATTTGTCACATATTTGCAGGTACTAAGAATTGGATCAATAAAAAGCAAACAAATGGAGTAAACAAATACTCTAGATAATATTTTTAAGCAGAATAAAAACAATAATTAAACATAAAATATGTATTGACATTCTCAAAGCAGCGGATCTATGATAAGCATAATCCAACGACTGGAAAGCCAGCTTCATCCAGCAATAAATTCTTTACCATAATTGTAGAAATTATAAAGTATTAAAATGCATTTTATCATACCACTCCAACAAAAATAGAAAAGGCATAGATGTAACCAATCCAAGCTGGGCCGCCTTGTTGCATAGACTGCAGATAGATCATCAAATGATATAAGTAAACTACATAGAAAGAAAAAATAAATAATTAAAAAAAAAAGTCCCCAGTTACAAACCAAATAAGAGGACCTCTTAGAATACAATATTATATACAGCAAACTAGAAAAGAAGGCAGATGGAAAAAATAATAGCAGACCTGTAAGAGTTGGTTCAATATAAGAGGCCCCACAAACTGGGAAAGATCATTGCCAATCTACGAGATGTTAAAATGAAGAACAAATAGGTCAGAAGATTGTAAAAGAAATTACTGAAAACTATTTAAAAATAAACAAAACAGTATTGATCAAATCATCAGCTGCACCAAATTTTATGAGGTCAACAAAAGTAACATCAAAGAGATAATATCATTCTTCTAACTCATTACCTTCCAAAAGCCTCCCCACCAAAACCTACAAGTTGGAGAAAATCAATCAGATGGACATATATACAAGTAAAGACAAAGCAACTCCTATGTAGAGCAAAATTATAAAAGTGTTTCACATTTGTATATAAAATAGAAAATAAAATATCTTTTCGCCTTGCAAATAGTACAAAAATGTAGACCGATCAACCACCAATAAAATCCTTTTACCTTCCCCCAAGGCTACTATTCAGTGCTCTTAAAAGCCATGGTTTAGGCCTCTGTGATTCCTTAGCCCAACATTTCAGGAACCTACATCATCAACAAAAGACATCACACTCTTTGCTAATCGCAAATTACAGTAGAATTCAGTATAAAGAAACAAGCACACACTGATTGTTGAGGGTTTCTGTCCGATCCCATGTATCCAACTTCCAAACATCTTTCTCCGTGATAATTTTTTCATAGCCTTGCTTCATGAGGGGATTCATCCATGAAAAAAGAATTTCTAGCACAAACAAGGAACAGGTTTTGGATTTGTAAGCATATCAACAGTCAAATAATTAATTTGCTTAATTCTCAAGAAGGCTGCAAATGCATTATAATGATTTATTGAGAAAGAGAAGAAGGGAAAAAGATTCTATAGGGAATGATCCTAACCAAATCATTACTAATTAAAGACTGCAAATGGAGGTAAACCAAGTTGATTCAATATAGTGAGTAAAAACGTTGTCATTCAACAATGGACTAGTTCCACTTAGATCAAACAAAGTAAAAATCATGTCACATGGAGCAAAATGTGCTGTTTGGTTTGGTCACAGGAAGACCATCCATTACAGAACTGAAACTTTTCCATATGTTTCCTATTTTAATGATAATAATTCGTATCTTCCGAACCTGTCATTCCATCTAAAAGTTTCTAGATAATAGGCCCTAACAGATATATGTTCACGAGTACATACTGGAAAATATGTTGACATGTCTCTCAGGGCATATCCGCTCTGCCCCTGGAAGTTCTTCATATTCAGCATCATCAACTAATTCTGTACTCATTGGGGTGTAACCAGGATAAGGATCCAAATCAGGAACATACACGAGCAAGAGTAGACCAAACAAAACCTAAACAAAAACAACAGTCACATCTCAAGATTAAACTGGCATGCTTTATAATAAAACAACTAGCAATGGTTAATAATACTTC
The DNA here is from genome assembly GCA_019454045.1 of Zanthoxylum bungeanum. NCBI lineage: Eukaryota > Viridiplantae > Streptophyta > Magnoliopsida > Sapindales > Rutaceae > Zanthoxylum > Zanthoxylum bungeanum. Next base: position 13,791 of record SKCR01037926.1, on the reverse strand, counting down.
AAACAAAAATACTTTTGGTTTTTGAGGACTTGTTAGACCATTCTTGGAGACATAGCATGCTTTCTATCAAGGTCTAAAGGTTCATTTAACATCTCAGTCTGGTGGCTCTGCTGTATAACACTTATAATAGGAGGGAAATTCACCTACCTAGGTGAGACAACCACCAGGCTAAATCCCAAAATTAACGGAACATGCATTAAATTATGATACAATCAGATAAACTCATTGAGGACTTGTTAGACCATTCTTGGAGACATAGCATGCTTTCTATCAAGGTCTAAAGGTTCATTTAACATCTCAGTCTGGTGGCTCTCCAGTATAACACTTATAATATAGGAGGGAAATTCACCTACCTAGGTGAGACAACCACCAGGCTAAATCCCAAAATTAACGGAACATGCATTAAATTATGATACAATCAGATAAACTCATAAAAGTAATAATAATAACCAGCAATGGTGGAGAAAAGATATAAGACAAACCTGAACGATGACCTCACTCATGTACAAATACAGTACAGAACTGCAGAAACAAGATATAACTGTGAGTCTAAATTTCCCTACTGTATTTAATGCACAAGAATGAAACATTTCATTGCAAAAGTTCTAGCAGAATCCAAACCTGCTGTAAAAGTTCTTCACTGACAGAATAAGGTTGACCATCACAGAATCCCCTACCAAAGTATAAATTACTCCAAATCTGACAAACCATCGGAACTCACGGATGTAGACTTTTGTTTCTACACCAATCATAACAAATATAGAGCACCAGCAAAGAGCCTCAATGATCAGGGAGACAATCTGCCATAAAACAAAGAAACTAAGATATTCTGGAAATCGAAGTCGCTAGTCTAGCTTGAAGTAATCATGACTTCAAAATAAAACAATTGATAACCAGAAGAAATTACTAAACAGATTGACTGAAAATTTTTTAATTAACGAACAATTGAATTATTGACCGAAAATTTTTTAATCAAGGAACAATTGAATGCAGGTAGCTTCCTCACTGAGGAGGATTTATTGCATGTTTATAAAGATCATCTTCAACTTTCACAAATTTTCCAGCCAAGTTCAACAGCATTGCAAAGTGTCTATGCCAAAAATAGAGACATTGCCTAAGGCAGAGCACAGTGTGGTTATGCAAATAACATATCAAAATACAAGGACTAACTGATGCACCAAAAAAACTTATCCTTTCCTGCACGGTTGGATATGCATTTTTGCTTCATAAATGGAAACAGAGAGACCATTTAGAAAGTATGCTAGTAATATATTTGAATGATGTCTAAAATGCTGGTAAGTGAATATGACATGAGAGCTATGAACAGTACTGTACAAAGTTATGAGATTGATACTAAAAAGTCAATTTAAAGATCACATTTTTTTAAAAAATGTTTAAATTTTAAAAAGAGTGTCCGTTTGAATTGAAAAATACCAGCAAGTAGATAAGTACATTAAAGTCACTTCAACCGGGTAGAAGTAGAACGACTAACACTAAAACTAACCAAATTATTCGCAAAGAGATTAAGAAGGTAAGATAGATGGTAGACTTTTTCAGAACTGAAAAGTAACTTCTATTCAAAAGAAATATTGAAGAAATTTTGTTTGATTCCCTTGTACATAAGAGATATGCCCATGCAAGCAACCCTATTGACTGTGCATTTCAAACTTGATTTTGCATATTCAAAAAATTTATAGGCAAAATAGGGAGACAAGAAATGTCATTAAAGCAAATGAAAACCTATATCACAAGTAATTAACTACCTCAAATGGAGCCAGACCAGACTGTCCATCCAAATTCAGAACCGATATACCCATGATCAATCTAAACAAAGGCTCAGCGGTACAATAAGCAGCCAGAAACCCCAACATGTAATTATAGAGTTTCGACTTCAAACAAAATCGTTGGACTTTGAAATCTTTCTTGATCAACCATATTCGATAGAGACACAGGCCCATAAGAATCAAATGAGAAATGGAGACCACCAATGAATCAGCAGCACAGGGTGTGTAAGCACCAAAGGCATTGTCCACAGATTTTGTCCACACCCCATTTGCTACTGGCCTGCAATACCAAACCAACGGCTCAAAAGCCATGATCTTTATCGCTTCTCTATTACTACAAATCACTTAATATGCATAATCAACCCACTGCCCTCTCTATTCTCCTTTGCAACAAAATCGAGTTGACTTTCACAGTACACACTCTGCAACAAAAAAAGCATGTTTAAACATGGTAAAAAAGTAACATACCAATGATACCATTCATAAATATTCAAAAAAAAAAAAAAAAAATCTTAAAGAGTAAAAACAAAAAAAAAAAAAACAAAAAAAACAAAAAAAAATTACTTTGAAACAATCAGTTATCATGACAGAAAACACTTTCAAGGAAAATTTATCCGGAAAGCAGGGGTGACTTGGGACAGCCCACACACAGACGGCAGGTTAGAGCTCCCCTAAATTTAAGAAAAGTTAATACTAATATATGTTACGAGGCCCCAAAACTCAGGGCCGCTCAGACTATCTTTTTCTTTTTTCCATCAACAACCATAGACAAAGCATTGAACGTTTTCCTTTAACTACAACAAATTTACCCAGTAACCAAACCGGGCAAAACTACATACTAATACCAAACAATTCAAAACATTTCTCCTTGTTTACATCCAGAAAATAAAACTAAAATACCCAAGAAAAAAAAAATGAGATAAAATCCACATATACTTTAACTATCACATAGTCCAAACACAAACCCCCAAAAAAAAAAACGATAAAACCAAGAACATTAACAGCACCTCTAAAACAAGTTAACTTCATTTGTTTTTCTCATATCTCATGCACCAATAACAAAGACGAAACTACAGAATCCAACTCTTTTGGATCCAAATAACAAAAGCTGAAAAGGGCAGTACTGTTTTGAAATTAAAAAGAGAACCCATATTCATTTCCTCAAAGAAAGCTGCAAAAAATCTCCTTTAGTGTTTACCTTTTTTCAATCAAAGTAAGAATAAAGAGCGATTCGCTTCTCTTTTAGTCATCTAATCTAAATAATAACTAAAAAATTGTATGGATATAAAAGCATGAGACAATGCGTCACCGCTTACGATGGCCATCTATAAAACACCAAAAATTAGGGGTGACAAAACAAATTGTATCTCACCATAATTAAATCGAATCAAAATATAATAAATTTGTATTCGATTCGTTTATTAAAAAAATTTAAAATAATTAAACGAATTAATAAACTTAAATTCGTAATCGATTTGTTTAATAAACAAATTGAATCGAATTGATCAATTTATTAAATGAATTCATATTCGCTTTCAAACTAATTGAATCGAATGAATAAACGAATTCTATCTTAAATTACCACCCTACTAAAAATATATGAACGTTGAAAATTATTATCGTGGTAATGCAAGGGTAGTATAATATGGATTCAATATATTTTGTATCGAGTTTTTTAATAAATTATAATTATACTATATGATTATTAAATAAAAAATTAATTGAATCTTAATCCTGATACCAAGTACTTGTTATGAAAAAATTAGTATAATTTAATTCTAATACTGGATCTAAATTTAGTTCAACTCAGCTTTGTTTTGGCTTGGACTGAGGGTAGTTTTGGGATTTCACTGTGAATGGCTGCTAGAAAGAAAAGTGATGCGCTCATCGGCTCATTTATTGAGTCAAAACTCAAAAGGTTATTAGTAAGGACCGGTTCCAATGTCACCGATATCATTAAAAAAAAAAAACAAATATTTCAGCTTTTAATAATTGATCGGAAAGTTTTTAACTTTTGTTTGGAAGAAAGATTTGACTTCTTTTTTTTTCTAATGAGGTGTCCGGATTAATTTACGAACACGTTGATTAATTTTCGGGACTAATTTACACGTATTTTGATTAATCTATAAGACCTGTGTCTCATGTCCTCATAAGTTTTTCAGTACATATCAGGATAAGTCGTTGATTTTTTACACAAATGATATGATCCTAAAAAGATACACCCATTGGAATTCGAACCTTGAATATGAGAGGGAGCAAACCACTCAGACCCAAAACGAGAAAACCCTTGGGGTTATTTGATTTTACTTCTGATAAAACAAAAACAAAAATGTGGGAGTTGTGAAAATTAGCCGGTTTTAAACTATATTTTAAGAAATATATGGAAGTATTTTATTGTAAATTTATATTATAAACTGTTAGAGTGTGTGCCCTAAAACCAGTTATGGATGTAATGGTTTAAGACATAATATTTGTAATATAGTTTATTATTTATTAATAAAAGGTATTTGTTAACTACACATTATTACATCCATATTTTATGTGTATGTCCTGAGACATTATGTCAAATGAATATTGTTAATCCAAAAGACGTTTGTGATTATGAGAGTCAATAATATTTATATATGTCTCAAATTAAGTTCTTGGTAAAAATGTGATTGTTATACAGGATAATAATATATCACTTAACCAATATTGTTGTGTGTCGCCTAGATTGACATATGATGTTAATAGAATTGATGATGAGTCTCATATCATAAGGACACAGACAATAGATGTTTCATTAGTAGAATGAAATATCGAACACGACCACATAAACGTAAGATCACATGGTAATATTATTTAAGGTCATTCATTAGTGTCATCATATCATTTGACCTGAGATCATATGATGACTTGTGCGATAGTACTCTTGGTTCACTAGTATATCCTCATTCGACTATTCACGTCCTTTGAATAAATACTAGATGGCCTTGAGCAATTGACGTACGAAGTCACGTATGCTTCAAGATGTGATCTGATAGCTTTGATAATAAAAGAGATGTTTTAAGTAAACTCAAAGTTGTGGATATAAGTCTTTGGCCAAAGCAGTCGATATCTTAAAGATATCAAATCCACAAGATAAAGTTTAAAGATATGTCGAGTATAACGATTTGACTTTACCATGATCCAGACTCGATAAGAAACATAAATATCGGAAGGAATGAGATGACATGTTCGAAGTGTATTCTAACAAGTTCATATGTTTTACCACTTCATTCATCGACTAAGGGTCATGGCTTGCTGCTAGGCGATTACCCATGGTCTTTGGAATATCATAGAGATGAAATATTAAAGAGTTAATATTATTCCACTGCTACTCGATAATGAACCTAGGACGGTCGCACAATATAGTTCTCGTCTATGTTACAAACTCGAGGATGTTTATTAAAAGTTAATAAATTATTATTTTGGCATTTCCTAATTGGATTAGGATATTCGAGATATTTTGGAAATATTAATTTGATTAATAAATTCGAAATATAAAATAAGATTTAATTGTTTAATTAAATATTTGATATTTATATTAAATAAATTAAATGTAATTTTAATTAATTGTTAATTAAAATTAAGTACGTTAAATTAATTAATTAATAGTTAATTAATATGCCAAAATAATATTTAATCTATTAGGCTTTAATTTAGTGGGCTAGTACCCAAATTAATTAGAGTCTTATTTAAGATTAAATATGAAAGTCTTTATTTAATTAGGATTCCTAATTTGATTAAGTATCATAATTTTATTAAAGAATCTTTAAGAGACCAAATTTGATTTGGAGAGATATTTGATTGACATTATTGTATTGGGATACAATCAAAACTTATTGTACAAGTTGAAAGGCAAAACTTCTTGTACAAGTTGAAAGGCAAAACTTTTTGTACAAGTTGAAATGCAAAACTTCTTGTTCAAGTTGAAAGACAAAACTTATTGTTCAAGTTGAAGGCAAAACTTCTTGTTCAAGTTGAAAGGCAAAACTTATTGTTCAAGTTGAGGCAAAACTTCTTGTTCAAGTTGAAGGCAAAACTTCTTGTTCATGTTGCTTTATATATATGCATTAGTATTTTTATAGATTAAGCGAAAATAGTTTTTTCAATAATTTTTATCTCTCTATTGGAAAAGTTCCAATTTATTCCAAAAGACTTCAAACATCCTAGAAAAGAAAAAGGTTTCTTTTGTTCTCAATAGTGGGAGTGATTTTGATGAGTGGTAAATCTATCACTATTTCTCACTCATTTAACCTAATATTTTGTATAGTTTCTTGAGTTTTGTGAATATTTTGATGTGTTTTGTGTTATTTTGTAGATAAATAAAGTATCAGGATATTCTGGAGGTGATTTGGGCCAAAACAGTGAAAATTGGACGAAAATGGCATTTTGGTAATTTCCCGCTTCGCGACGCCAAGACCTTCAGCGTCACGACGCCTAACGTGCGCCAAACAGTGCTAACATGCGCCGGGTCCCAAATCAAAATCTGAGAAAAGTTTGACTTTGCTAACGTGCGCCGTGTCACCATCACAGCCGATCTGCTAACATGCGCCGTGCCACGTGTCAGCATCCTACGGTGCCGACAGTCATCATCGCCACGTGTGCCATGTGTCACTCCACATCATTGCCACATCATCAGCCACATCACCAGGTTGACCAAGTCGAACTGACACCTCACCGCCACGTCATCATCAGCCAATCAGGAAGTGCCACGTGTCGCAATCCTACGGTGCCGACAATCTCTTTCCCACGTGTCGCCACGTCACCGCCACGTCAGCATCAATCATTGAGTATCTAATCCTTATCTGACACGTGGCGGATAAGAATCTCATCGACCAATCAGAAGCCGCCACGTGTCACAATAATTGAAGCCCAACCACTCTGCCACGTGTCACCTAATCAGCTTATCCAGAATCTGCAAACAAACGAACCAGAGCGTGCCACGTCGACAGAAGCTGGCGTAGCGACACCAAAGGCCCTGGCGTCGCGACGCTGGAAGCCTACCAGGGCCTATAAATAGAGCTTCAAATTTCAGTTTTAGTTGTACCACTCTCTCTCATCTCTTTAATGTAAAGAGAGAGTTTCTCTCTCTAGATTCTTTTAGTTTTTAGTTTTTTTTTTAGTTTTTAGTTTTGTAAATAATTTTAATTACGTTTTGTTAATATAGTAATTTACTTTTTTACTTTTTACAGTTTTACTTATTTACCATGAGGAGGTAACTTCCCCAGCTAGGGTGAAAGGTAATTCTTTTACTGTTACTATTTAGATTAATCTCCCTTAAAAATAATATATTCACTATTTAAAATATTGACTTAAAAAGGATACCGCCAGATTGGTCGGTTGGTAATTCATTTTAATCTGGTTTAAACCTGACTAAACAAGGATACCGCCAGATTGGTCGGTTGGTAATTTAATTTTGGTTCCGCCTTTATGGCTAGTTGGACTTAATTTGACTTAATCAGGTTGCCGCCTTTATGGCTGGTTGGAAAAAGAATCACAAGTTTATATATTATTTTATGGGAGATATCTAAATTAGTAGTAGTAAAAGTAATTCATTTTACCTTAGCATTTTATTTTATTGTAATTTACTTTTCAGCTTTTACTTTATGTCTTTTACTTTTAAGTTTTTACTAGCCCTAGTTATGTGTTAGTTATCTGGGGTTGTGATGAATTCTAATATCACTGGTTTATAATGGATTATTTTATAGTTTGGGTAATTTAAAGGTTTACTTATTAAGTCTTAAGCTTAATGCTTCTTGTTGTCTGATCACCAATAAGATTGATGTGGTAAATCTAAAATGAACTAGACATAGGGATTTTAGGTTTCAGCCTTAGACTTAATAGCCCACGATCTTCCTTGAGGATAGATAACCCTTTAATAGATTTCCTTACAGGATAGACATATACATGTCGGGCGGGGGTAGCCATAAATGGAATTTAAACTTAATGAATCCAGATAATTTGGTTGACATAGACATATGGTTCAATTGGGTTAAACTGGGTATTTGCGTCTGACCATCGACAGAGGCTTTTGCATAATTTAGTGTTCCAGGTTAGTAAACTGATTTATTACACAACTTTAAAATAATCACTTCATCTTTTAAAAGATATTAGAATGATTCACAACCCTAGATCTTTGTGTCTTTTGTTATTTTCCTTAGTATTTTCTTTTGTTTTTTTATTTATTTATTTATTTTGTAAAACCACTTTCAACCAATCAAACAATCATTCTCTTCACCTTCAATTAGATATTTGTAAATAAATAGATTCAATAATTAATAACAACAGTAGGAATTAAGTCCTCGTGGGATCGATATTTTTATACTACTTGAACGATACGTGCGCTTGCGTTATACGTGTGTGTTTACGCTGGTCAGATTTGTTCGTAAAGGAGCGTGCTAGTGTGCCAACTAGAGGTGCAACGCTTGATGCACTACTAAAAGGGAAAAATCAATGAGGATATTCAAAAGGCTCGAGAAAGATAATAAGCACATTAATGTATGTTTTATTATTAGTAAATTTTATTTATGTTGATAAATAAAATATTTATTGCATGCATGTTAAATTAATATAGATTAATTTAAATAGTATATTGTTTACATCAACAACAACATAACCACGATCTTTAAAGTGGTTTTGGAAGAAAATTTTAAATTCCAATCACATGGATGCTTCCGCGCTATCCCCAAAACATTACAGTGGTATCAGAGCTTTTGTTAGGGATATGCCCTATACCCAACTTGTGGATGAGCTATATGTACATGTACTTGTAATATTTTCATTAATTAATAAAATGATAATCTTTATTATAAGTGTCTTACATAACTTATATGAATCATCAACACTGTAATAAAGCCCTTGGAGTAATAAGACGATGGCTTCCACGCCTTATGAGAATCATTACTCTTAAATGTTCATAGTCATAGTTTTGTGAATAATCTAGGCGTTCATAAAGCGGAGAGACTAGCATGATGTATGATCCGCCCTTAAGTGGGGTAGTCGATCTCATAGGCTACTAGCGGAGATCCGTCCGCTTGGTGTATCACATGGATGCATGAGTTGCTCGTGTCTATCGAACTGACCGCCGAAAGTTTTCATATGGAGTGTTTATCCCATGTGTCTGTGAGAACTTTCATGTATCGATTATATGACTAGTCCTTAGACTTGAGGTCTTTACAATCTTATTTGTGGATCAAATAACTTTGATATTCTCCTTCCCTGGTTCAAAAGATTCGGTCATAAGGGTATGATTGGGTCATTTGTTGAAACACATGAAGTTTGTAAAGATATAATAGAGAATCGTCACTCTCTCGGATAATATTTTCTTATAAGAGTAGTATTCCAGTTCGCGGGTTGATATGTGTGATCAATGCTTGAGACTGTGGCCACAGCGGAAGAATCATGTGAGATTCTTGGGTTAGCACGATTCATGACACTATCAACATCATACCTTTGACCATATGGGTAGACATTTTCCGTACCCTAGGTCAATAGGTGGGGATACAATGAGGCGAGAGACCGTATCATATGTAAATCGCATACAGAATGGGTATATATATCTTTCTTTTTCATTTGGGGGTCTTGGCATGTTACTAGATGTCAACCTTAGTCATTGAAATCGAACGACCATCTGATTAGAGGATAATTTATGTTCGATTAAATTATCACGATTCATTTCATGTCCAACTTGAGGGGAACCCAAAAGGTCACACACAACAAAGTCGAAATCAATGGTTAATAGTGCACAGTACATTATTTAACAGCATATATGATTGTTGTAGGAATTGTTCATAAATGGTTCAATATGTTTAATTATTGAACAAATCATTTATGAGGTTCCATAGTGGCTTAAGGATTGGTGCATGATGATAGGGGCACTTTGGGAATTGGAAGAAAAAAAATACTATTCATGTGAATAGTAATTTTTTTTTTTGTTATTTTTGTTATTTGTTTTGAATTCCAATTCGGCCCAAACTCTTATTAAGGTTTTATAATCTCATTAAACCACTAAATTAAGATCCAATGGCTAAGATTAAATTGGCTTTTATCCCACATCGGATTCTTAATTAATTTTGTTGTCTTTGGAGCACTATATAAACCCAAAGAATTCTTCACAAATTTTTGCACCAAACCTTTCAAATTTTGAGTTTATATAAGTGAGCAACTCTAAAGTTTTAAGAGTAAGCCACTGATTTTGAGGATCCTTAAGTCTAATTGACTAGAGGAACCTCGAGTTAAAGGTTTTGAGGTATTTGCCTAGGCTAGCACCAATGGCAAAATACCCGTGCACTCAAGGCGTAGTCTTGTCGTTGAGTTTTGGCTTTGGTGTGTGCATCTTTGGAGGCCACACACTTGGCTGGCTCTTTGGAACGTGGAAGAGCTTGCTGAGTTCGAGAAAAGCTTGTAGATTGGAGGGAGGACTGGAGGAGTCTACGGTTCAAGTAAGTCTTTTTCTTTCTTTATTTTAATTAGAGTTCTTATGATAGTTAGCATGTTTAGGTTTATGTTTTTTTGCATGTTTTATGAGTTTTATGCTTAGAATATATAGTAACATGACTAGGCTTGTAGAATGATCAAAACAAATTGGTCTTGGGCAAAAGGAAAGCGACATCATAATTTTAATAATTATTTATTTTTCCGCTGCGCACTCGCGGCCGCTTCCCAACAGTGGTATCATCGCGTCATTTTTGTTTTGATTAGTTCTCACTCATTGGAACTCGAAATTGGGTGTGTAAAAGCTCGTTGGAAATCTGACACCATGAACTTAATTTTAGGCACAAGTTGTACATGATTTGGTTAAGATTTGAATTGTGAAATTGCATTTAAAGTTCACGCATCTGCATAAAAATGTGAACAGTAAATTTATTTGATGCCGGTATTGTTTTAATTGGTTCTCTCTCATTTGAACTCGAAATTGGGTGTGTAAAAGCTCGTTGGAAAGCTAACACCCTAAACTTAATTTTGGGTACAAGTTTTGCATGATTTGGTTAAGATTTGAATTGTGAAAATGCATTTAAAGTTCACGCATTTGCAGAAAAACGTGAATAATAAATTTATTTGAATAAAATAAAATACAATATCATAATTAAATATTAATCAAAGTCATTTAATGCCTAAAATAATTCCAACATATTAAAACTCATATGCTTGATGATTCTATGTATGATTAGAATTGACATGATTATTTTAGAGTGCAAGCATCTAGAGACTTTATAAGAAATAAATAGTTTATTGTTTATCCATTAGCTAAGTAATTATTCCGTGATGAACTTAGAGATTTATTACATTTAAGGCTAATAAATATAAATCATTTGTTTATAATAAAAGACATTATAAAAGATACAAGTGGGTTGGGACCAAGGGGTTAATAAAACTTTCCAAACTAAAGTTAATTGAACCAAATGTATTACTAGAGTTAGATAATGATTTGGTGTCTTCCTTCACTCACTACCTTTTTATGGCCAAAAGGAAAAGCTGTGAAGAAATCTAGATAATCATTTACTCAAAGCTTACCTTAAATCATATTTAAAGTGTTAGATTAATTTGGAGGATCTATTGTTTATTCATGTCACCAAGGCGATAAGAGCCTAAGAGGTAAGGGTATTTAAGAGAGTTCGCTCCACCATCCCTCTGGGAAATTTTCAATGGAGGAATCCATTTGACAGTTATTCACTTAAACTTGCTAAAATCCTCAATAATAATTTAAGTCTAAAATCTGCCTCCCATTGTAAAGTATAGACCCAAATGGCTTAAACTGTATTGGCAGGACTAGGCTTTACCAGACTGACCAATGCCAATTTGTCCATAAATCGTACTATTGACAATGGTTTGACTTTTCTGAGTCATAAGAAGCAGCGACCCTTAGGCGTGGTCTTATAACTTAGTGGAAAAGATTGGGTCTCCACGAGGACTAGCATAAGCTATGACATGTTTGATTGCCCAACCTAATGATCAAGGAATTGTGATTTATATCATAAATTGGTTGGGAACCTACCTAATTATCATATTTTATAACGACCGGCCCTAGTCGGAGTTATGAAATGATGATAATGGGATCCTTGCCCACAAGAAATCCATCATATTGGGGTTGATGTGATTTGCTTAAAATTTTAAAACAATTGAGTGAGAGAAAATTCATAATATTAAAAGCCCATGTTATTATGAAACATTAATGAAAAACATATTCCTAATTTTAACATTCTCTCTTAACAGGTGGGTTAAAATATTTCACAAACATTCAAATGGCAAACAGAGTATCACTTCGTTTCATCCTTGATGAGCATAAGCTCAAAGGGGACAACTACAATGACTGGTTTAGAAATCTTAAAATTGTCTTACGACAAGAAAATATTTTCTATGTTCTTGAAAGACCGTTTCCCCCTGAACCCGCAGAAGATGCTGACCAAAATACATTCGATGCTTGGAAGAAACACGTCGATGATGATGAGCAAGCAGTTTGCATAATGCTTGGCTCTATGTCAGACGAACTTCAGAAAGCTCACGAAGATATGGATGCTCAAACCATCATCTTTCACTTGAAGGAGTTGTATGTAACTTCCGTTCATACCGTGAGATTCCAAGTGTCATGTGCCTTATTCCAAACAAGGTATAATGAAGGATCTGTTAGTGGACATGTGCTTAAGATGATTGGCCACATTGAAAAATTGGCCAACCTCGGGTTCATCATGGATCATGAGATATGTCAGGATCTAATTCTTCAGTCCTTACCAAAAGAATTCTCTAACTTTATTATGCAATTTCATCTGTCTGATAAAGAAGCTACTTTAGCAGAATTGCACAATTTGATAAAGCAAGTAGAGAAGGACTTGAAACCGGAGCTTAAAACATCTGTCATGCTTACGGGTACAGACCTGAAGCCACGAGGCCCAAAGAAAAATAAGGGCAAGGCCAAGGCTCCAGATCACCTAAAGCCCAATGGTAAGGTGGAGAAGAAAAATGGAAAGGGAAAATGTTTCTTTTGTGGAAATAAGGGTCATTGGAAGAAAGACTGCAGATCCTTGAAAGCCAAGGAAGCTAGAGAAGCCCAAGAGGCCAAGAAGCCCAATGCTTCAGGTATGTTGTATGTGATTGAACTATATTATCAAAATTCTGAACCTTCTACTTGGGTGCTTGACATCGGTTGTGGGACTCACTTGTGTAACAATGTGCAGGGCCTGAGAAACAGTAGGAGACTCCGTCATGGGGAGGTTGACTTACGCATGGGTAATGGAGCAAAACTGTCTGCATTGTGCGTGGGGACTTATTCATTAGTTTTGCCGAATGGTTTAGTTTTAGACTTAGAAGATTGTGTTTATGTACCTTCTCTAGTAAAGAACATCATTTCAATTTTTTCTTTATGTAATAAAGGCTTTTCATGCCTAATAAGTTGTAATGAATGTTCTATTTATTTCAATGAAATAAAATATGGAGATGGTATTTTGAATAATGGTATCTATGTCTTACAAACTAACAAAGAATGTCCAACCTCTAATATATACAACATTAACTCGAATAATCTCAATGAATCACTTCTATGGCACAGTCGCTTAGGTCATATCAATGAAACAAGATTAACTAAGCTACATAAGGATGGGTATTTCAGACCCTTCATATATAAACCTTATGGAACTTGTGAGTCTTGTTTACTTGGTAAAATGACCAAATTACCCTTCAAAGGTAAAAGACAGCGTGTAGCGAAGACATTAGAACTCATACACTCTGATGTATGCGGACCAATGTCAGTCACCGCTAGAGGTGGATTCTCCTACTTCATTACCTTTATCGATGGTCATTCGCGATATGGGTATGTGTACCTTATGCGGTACAAATCTGAAGCCTTTGAGAAATTCAAAGACTTCAAGGCTGAAGTAGAAAACCAGCTTAATAAAAGTATTAAGTCACTAAGGTCTGACCGAGGTGGGGAATACTTAAGCAACGAATTTCAAGATTACTTGAGAGAAAATGGCATTGTTTCCCAGTAGAC